>JAJIYU010013300.1:0-13947 GCA_030144865.1 Tinospora cordifolia
AAAATTCATTTTCACTATTTACGCGTTGAAAAATTCCAATATTAAAAATAACCAATGTAATTTATTTTATTAATTATAAATATTATAAAAAATATTTAAATCATGTTTTCGAATATTTTTATATTTATATAATATATTTAAGAATTTATTTTCGATGTGTACGAGTTATAAAAATTTGGTTTATTACAATATTAAATCTAAATTATAGATTCCTTAAATTCTAAGTTTCAAAACAAAATTATTTCATCTTAAAATTCTTTCTTAAATAATTTGATAACTTTCTAATTTCTGAATTCCTACAATTTAATCTATTCATATTCATTTCGTAATTAAATTAATTACGAACAAAATAAGACTTCTGAATTTTATAAGTTTAGTTTCAGGGCCTAATATTTCAATCTTTTCTTATAAAAGATTTTAAATTTCTAGGGATTTATTTTTCAAGTTTTCAACTAATAAAAATAATTAGATTTTTATCTTCTAATGTTATTCCTCACCTATTATATAAAAATTATTCTTAATTAAATTAGAATTTTAGTAGTGAAAATCTTTTTAATTTAGGTTTCTAAAATATTGAACTTCTCTCTTTTTTTAAGCGTTTAAAATAAATTAGAAAGTTTTAATAATTTATTCTAAACTAATTTTAGTTCAAGATCACAAAATTTAAATAAATCAAATAAAATAAATTTATTTTAATACTTTTCTTCATCTTCTTCACGCATCACATCCAAACGCAATCACGTTCAACAACTCTATGAAATGTTTAGCAAGCTCAAATCCCCTCTTCATTCTTCATTAACCCAAACTAAAAAATTTAGAATCTAACTTACGGCCAAAACACACACAATCAACGCACCAACAATTATTCTCATCTTCTTGTAATCGTCACAGCCAACAAGATTTGAATTTTGTCCTTCATTTTCGTTCATGCCAGATCCTTCAACACCAACTCCAACTAAAAAAATCACGGCTGCAGCTGCACATACAAACCGTTGTTTTTTTTTTTCATTTTTCATTTACGAAAAATGAAAATTTTAAAAAAGTTTCACCAGATTTTTCATTTTTTTGGTGTCACCAAAAATTTAAAAAATTACAAAATTTGTTGGTGAAGGCATTTTCGCTGAAAACGCCTTCACCAAAAATATATAAAAAATTATAAAATATTTTTTGATATTTTTTATTTTTGGTGAAGGTGTTTTCAGTTCACCAAAATTTTTTTTAAAAAATAAATATTTGGGAAAGACATTTTCATTTCCCAGAAATTTTAAAAAATAAAAAAAATTATTTTTTAATTTTTGATGAAGGCTAAAAAAGGGTTTATCTCGTAAAAAGATGATAAAAACTCTTCAAATAAATTTTTTCTGATTTATAATGAAACATTGTAGAAATATAAAAAGTAATTTATTAATTTTTTTTACAAAAACTAATTTGATACGAAAATCTTAAAGTGAATATCATTCCCTAAAAAAAAAATTAAAAAAATATAAAGATCAATTTATTATTTTTTTTGACAAAAACTAATTTGATAAAAAAAATTTTAGTTCAAAAGGGAAAAATAATATTTTGAAATTTTTTTAGAAATTCAATCTGATTTTATAGAAAAAGATAATTTTATGTAATTTATGATTTCTTTTGTAAATACTACACTAATTAAAAGAAAAAGAAAAAAAATATAAAGACTAATTTATTATTTTTTCGACAAAAACTAATTTGATAAAAAATTTATGTGAATAAGAATTAATACGCGTCCCTTAAAAATGATAAAAAGAAATTAAAGTCATGATAAGAAAAAAAAAGAGAAGGGTTTATTTCGTAATACAAATTTATTATTTATTAAATACATTTTTCATAATAAAAAAGGAAAAAAACTATTTCACAAGTAAAAAGAAATCCTTTTTTGTGAATGCGTATTTTCTTTTTAATTTTTATAAGTATGTATTTTTTTATTTAAATACTTCAAAAAGTAAAAATTTTTCGACCTTCACCAATAATTTTTTTTAATATTATGCTTCACCAATAATCTTTTTTTTTTAATGTTGATGAAGGCGTCTTCATTGAAACTACGTTCACCAATGAATTTTTCAATCTTTTCTGGTGAAGGTATCTCACTGAAGACGCCTTTACCAATAAAAGTTTTTTTTATTTTTAAAATTTATTGGTGAAAACATCTTCACCAATGTTTTTTATTTGTAAAATTTATGGGTAAAGGTGCCTTTAGTAATAATTTTTTTTTTAATTTTTTTTGGTGAAGACATTTTTATTGAAGATGCCTTCACTAAAAAATAAATATAATAAAATGTTTTTTGGTGAAGGTGTTTCACGGAAGACTCCTTCACAAAAATAAAAATAAAAAAATTCTTTGATGAGACAAAAAAAATGTGCAGAACATTTTTTTTTTGTAATTTAATAAAACTTTTTAAGTGAAGATAATTTGTTATTCACTAAATACAATTTTCCTGAATAAAAAACCATTTAACAAAAAAAAGAAAACATCATTACTTTGAGATAATTTCCTTTATAAAGAAGAAAAAGAAATTAATTTTTTGGCGCATAAGAATTTATGTAAAAAAAAATCTTTACTTTGAGATAATTTTTCTCTCTCATAGTGAATATCAATTTAAGAAATGAGAATTTTTCTCTAAAAAAATGCCTAGACTACAAAATTATTCAAATGCATAAAATTAATTACTAAAGTAAAAAATTCACATTAATATAAGATTTTGCTGCTCAAGTTCATTACCAAATGAAATTAGTTATAAAATTTTCATTTCAATAATTTACAAAAATCTCTCGACTAAATAAAATTATAACAGTATATAACAGAACCCAAAATATGTAAACAAGGTATCACTTAGTGCCACATAATGGCCAATGAAATTATTTTTTACGACGCAAGTTATTCCTATTCTGTTGCTGCACTAACGGTGGATCTAAATGAGGAACAACATCTAAGCTTTGCTGCATTTGTGGTGGATCTCAAGGATGAGCTTCATCTAAACTCTGCTAAATTGGTAGTGACTCTGAAGGACCAACATCTGAACTGTGCTGCTGGTGCTGGCTCTACAATACGAATATCGTGTGAACTCTCGTCATGAGTCTCTTCAAATGGATCAACAAATCAGCCAGGTTGACCCCACCCCATACGTATTAGTATACTTCTTAATTTTGCTACTTCAACCGGATTTCCACTTCTTGGAAATTCTTGAGCGCCTACACGTTGCTCTTCAACCATTTCATTTGTATCTTCTATATCATCAGCTCCCTCGAGTGATGGCTCATTCTTATTGTAAATAAAAACATTTGAACCTGGAGTATATCTATCAAATAATGCATCAAAGGCAGTCCAAGGAGTATGTGGGCTTTGATGACTCGTGGATGGCGTCACCCTTGTAGTAGGCACTTGCAATAAGTGCTCTGCATGGACAGTTTGCAAGGAAGACAATGATATTTGTTGAATCTGAATCATAGAGTGGTGTGTGGAGTTTTGGCACCATAACTATATCTGAGCTAAATTGTTAGACTATAAAAAAATACACAGAATAGTTAGGCAACATATAAATTATAATTGAATTATAATTTGCATATTACTAAAATCAATTACTTACCAAAAAGTCGATCATTGCTCCACTTTTAGTCATGTCCCTCCTTGTTATAGATCGATACCACTTCATGTATGGGTCGTTGTACTCTATATGTAACGATACATTAGGCTCATAAGCATGACCCGCAGCAAGTGTTTCAGATCGTCGATTCCACTATTCAACATGAGTCATATGCTTTACAGTCCAATTGATGTCACTATGGCCTCGCATATTGCACCTGTGTAAGTCAACACTGGTGTCACATGACTCAGGAATCTCTTGCTTCATGCCAAATTGACATAACATTCGATTTGGACGATGAAACTCAACAACTGCAAAATAAATTAGCAAAGCCACCGTTCGCTAAATGCGTTGCCCATGCTTACACTAATCAGGTAATGCAGCCTTGACATCGTCATTATATGGCATCCACTGAACCTATAAATGCATATTTATAATGTCACAACATTTACATTATATCCAAGTATAAGAAAATAAGCAAAAATATGTACCTCTTGAAGATTTTATGTGTCTAACGCATTTCTATATTTATTTAACACATGTGTTGAGACCTCTTTTCTCACTAAGACATGCCTCCACCTACAAATGATAGCGTTCAATTAATAAATGTTTATAACAATGTACAAATTAAAATAATAAAGTTCATTAAAGTTAACACAAACCATATACCTATATGCTAACGGTGGCGCAAGCATAACATGTGCATCTTCACCTGCGTGGTTTACTCGAGGTACATTGCGCATCCATGGTGCTGAAAGAGGAAATCTATCCCATGCCCATAGTTGGACTAAAACTAGAGCTCCTAAAATACCTCATCTTCGATAATCTACAGCACGACACTTCTGGCGATATAGCCAAGCCAAAACTGCACTACCCCACGCATACGTACCACATACATCAAAGTATGCCAAAAGTGGTAAAACACACAGATGCACAAGATTATTGGACTAATCTAAAAACAAGGCACCTCTGAAGAGCTGCAAAATGTAAGCTTGCACATATTCTTGAATCTCAATTTTTGTTGAGTTTTCATGTAGCTGAGGAACCCTATCAGCAATAGTGACAAGATTCAATCATCCCCCTTGTCTTTCACTATCCTCTGGAATAAATCCAAGCAACTCAATACATAAAGGGTCATAATTAAGGTTAGTTGATCCGGTCACTGGTAAACCATCAACCCGCAACCCGAGCTGTACTTCCACGTCTTGTAGAGAAATAGTAGCTTCACCAACACTTAAGTGAAAGGTATGAGTCTCATGGCGCCAACGCTCTATGAATGCAGTTATTAGGTGCCAATCTAACTGAATAAATCCAACACGTGCCACCCCATAAAACCTAGCGTGCCGTAAGTATGGGATAATACATCGATCAAGATGAAGTGTGTGATGTACCACGACCTCACGCCGTCTACAGTACAACTCACGTACATGCTGCAATCTAAAAAAAACCCTTTAGTATGAGAAAATATGAAAACATGAGTAATTTTTATTGTCAATAATAGAATTAAGTACCTCTCCTTGCCATATATGCCCAGATCGATGAGAATCCTGTAGAGTTAGTACTGACAGATCTAAAGGACTTGGATCCATCTAACTTACTTAAAAAATACATGTTAGTCATTAGCATGAAATATAATACAATTCCTTAAACACATTGAATCAAAATGGATCGCATTAGATATATTTATAAATGAAGAGGTCGACAACAAGACAATATGGATCAAGATATGACATAAGTTTTTGTAAAAATTACAACATAATCAAGCATTTAATGAACAAGCAACATATAAAGATAATAAATAGCTCATGTAGCCCCTCCACGAAGGGTCCGATAGCGACGTCTATTATGATCTTCACTTCCACAATGTCCATTTCTAATCTTAGCAGAGGGTTCTCTAATGTCCATTTCATTTCTCAATCGTGAAGACCACGGTCGACCAAATTTGTGTTTATATTTTTCATAATTAGGTACTAGAGTATATTGGACAGTACATTCTGGCCAATAATCTTCGTGTGGTATGGGATGAAAATTTGCCTCATAACATTTTAAGTATTCGTCAAGACAATACCAGTGTTCAATGTATTGATCACAATAAAGAGAACTATAACGACACACTACTTGAACATGTGAACATGGAATCCCATAACATTGCCATTTGTTACAACTGCATAGACGATCTTGTAGCCCAACGACTTGCTTATTTCCTCCTTTGTGTGTGCGAGCATCTTGTATACCAGTGGTAACTTCGAATGTTTGAAGTTGTCGATTTATCAATGTAACCGTGTACTTTCCCACCTTTTTACTCCAACCTCGCATTTTAAGAACGATATAGTTTGTTTAAATTTGTCTATCCCTAGTTTTTTGTTTCTATATCCTCTCGTCTAGCATTAAACCATGCAACACATCTATAAAATGTTAACTACTCCAATGCAGTGATGGGATAGAACCGAGCCCCTTTTATTACTCCATTGAAGCTCTCTACACGATGTACAATAACAATGTAATATATTATACATACATATATTTGTAATCACAAAAAAAATTAAAATATAATAATAAGTGCATATTGAATAGAAATAACATGTACTAACCTGCTCTATTGGTTATCATCCAACCATAATGAACTCCGCCATCATATGCCATTGTCCATTTCTCTTTGGGCATGGTTGTAGGATTAAACCATCTTGTACACCCTTCTTTCATTTCTTCTAATTTTTGCATTAGTGCTGCAAACTTGCGAGGCTGGTGTTCTTAACCTGCTGCCTTAGCCATATCTCTCAACTTCTCATTGTGGAACTTGTCGTTAAAATTACTACCAACATGCCTAAAACAAAATCGATGATATCCGTTATGCTCAAGCCAACCATTTGCTGCTTGTTTCACCGCATTCAATATGCCAGGGTGATGACCACTTAAGAGGCAAATGCCTTCTCTATCTGTTACATTATAACGAAGCTTTCTAAGAAACCATAACTAGTTCTTTGTATTTTTCTCACCAAAAACTAGGGGTGTTTGTGGGTTGGGTCGGTTCGGGTTAGGGACAAACCCGCAACCCAACCCAAACAGTTCGGGTTAGCAAATATAAAACCCAACCCAAACCAATCTATATCAAAACCCAAACCAACCCAAACAGTTCGGTTCGGTTCGGTTTGGGTTGGGTTATCGGGTTACCTTTCAATTTTCTTAGTAATTAAACCATAAAAAATAAATAAAAATAAAATTATTACAACCCACATACAATTTATAACAAATAGAAGAAGCTTACTGCAGTTAATAAATGACATAAATAATTTAATTTTATTGTAATTTCTGAAATTCTAAAACCCTACCACATAAACAATTTTAATAAAAGACATAAATAAATTCAATTTCAATGTAATCTCTGAAATTACAGGAACCCTACTACGCAAAGAATTTTATCATCTGAATTAATGAAAGAGAAAAACCAAAATGTAGCACCGGCAGAAAAAAATCAAAACAACAATAGCAGCATGGACAAAAGAATAAACAATGATCAACAGTATCATCGACAGAAGAAGAAACAGAATAGTATCATTGATAGAAGAAGAAATGAAGTACGACAAAGAAAAAGCCAGAAAGAAGGAGAAGGAAGAAGACGACGTAAAACCAGCACCGATCATCAATTCTCTACGCAGCTTTTCCTTTTCTTCCATTAACAGCAGCAACAACTTGGAGCAATGGCAGTGACGTAAAACCAGTGGTGCTGGTTTTCGTCCTTCACTCGGCGGCAAGGAAACAACAGCAGCTCGGTCCTTCTCCTTCGAAACAGAGCATCATCCATCACTCATCAATTCCACTCCGGTCTGCAACCACAGCCACGCTTCTTTGCTCTACCGTGGGGACAGCAGCAGCAACATGCTCCATTTCTTCCTCTGTTCGTCATTCATGGCAGCAACATCCGCCGGGCATCGTTCAACAGTTGCTGCAAATGCCAGCAACAACCTCACAGACAGCAACAGAACATCCGTTAGCTTCATTCCTGCTCTCTCTGTTCTTGCAATGACGTCTAGCTGCAACAGTTCTAGTTACAGCAACATCAACTCATGCTCTGCTTTCTTCTCCTTTCCTCTGTTTCAGCCGCACCGCTTCTCCATCATCTATTCTTGTTTCTTCTTCATTTAGTGTTAGCATTAGCAACGGTAACAATAGCAGTAGCCATGCTCACGACAGAGCATCCTTTGCTCTGTTTCACTTTCTTTCCTTCGTTTCACGGACCCCAGCTAGCAGCAGTTGCAGTTGCAACAGCTACAACAATAGAGTGGTGCTGCCCTGTTCCGTTCCCTGCCTCACGTACCAGCTTCGGTCCAGCGTCCTTCTTCTCCGTCTTGCAGCAAGCCATTTCTTCCTTTCATTTCGTTCCATTGCAGAAGAAGAACCGCGAAGAACAGACAGATGGAATCGTGAGAACAGACAGACGGAAGAAGAACTGAAGCCAGGATGAACAAAACCAGTCACACAGGGAAGAACGAAAGCAGGGAAGAACAGAAATAGGGAAGAAGAAGTAGCAATGAGAAGAAGAACTGAGTTTGTAGGGAAGAACTGAAAGTAAATGGAAACAGGGAAGAAGAAGCAGCTAGGAACTTGTGATGTTACCAGAAGATTTGTCGTTCCAAGTTTGCGATCTGTTGGCTGCAACTTGCTCTGCAAAACTGCGATTGTGAATTTGGAAAGAGAAAACGAGATGGAGGCGTTGGGTTCCAAAGACTGAAAGACGCAAAATAGGGTAGGCATTGGGTTTCAAAGACTGAAAGACGCAAAATAGGGTTTTTTTTGTCCCTATTTTGGTTCGGTTCGGGTGCCATCGGGTTGTGGGGACTAAACCCACAACCCAACCCAAATAATTCGAGTTGGGCATTTTTAAAACCCAACCCAAACCAAATACACTTTAAAACCCAACCCAAAAGGTTCGGGTTGGTCGATTCGGTCGGGTTAATCGGGTTGATGAACACCCCTACCAAAAACTGCAAATGCTAAAGGAAAAATATGACTATTTACATCGATCCCTATAGCAATAAGTAATTTACCATGGTACTTTCCATATAGGTGAGTGCCATCAATTTGGATGATTGGTCTACAATGCTTAAATCCTTGGATTGATGGACCAAAAACCCAAAAAACGCGACGAAACTTGGCAATACCATAGTCATTTGGCATATAATGGTCTACATGTGCATGAAAACTTGGATTGCATTCATTTAATACATCCATCCACTTTGGGAGCAAGTTATATTATTCTTCCCAATTGCCAAAGATTTTCTCCATTACTTTCCTTTTTGCACGCCACACTTTTCTATAATATGCATCATACTTGTATTTTTTTTTTATTGATTTATGTAATGTAGCCATAGAAATCACACGATCTTGTTTTAAAAGATCAAATATTGAATGATATATTAATTTCAAATCTAATTGCCTATGATCTTGTGATACTTGAGAAAATACACATGTGTGAGGATATGAACATTTTGTGATTTTGAACAAACCCGATATCTTACACTTACAAGCCCTTAGCCTCCATTGACAACCATTTTTCCACTTCTTGCATTTAATTGACCAAACTGTGGGTTCTGAATCCACAACAACAGATTCTTGTTGTTTGGCTATGCAACATCATTTCACACAAAATTGTAAGTTCTCTCTAGTAAGAAATGTAAGTCCTTTGCAAAGATCTTGTGATTCATCCCACCCCATAGAAACATTATGATGACCATCTGACAAAGGAGTTATGGCTTGGTGATTAAGTTCCAAAAATTGTGGGGATGGAGCCATAAAACCAGCAATTGAAGGTTGTGGTGAATCTTCAATACCATACACTCCACTATCTTCAAACTCATTACACTCTATACTTAACCTAATGTGATCTTGTCGTATTGGAGACACATTCCTAAAATCATCACATTAAATAATAGATCATGCATATCAACAGAAGTACACATCTCTGGTTGATCTTCTTTAGAATTGTCTTCATCATTATAATCACTATATTCATTAAGATGTGAACTATCATCAACATAATCATCATCATCATTAGATAAATGTACATTAAGGCCAACACATCCAAAATCATTGGTAATGTCTTGCCTAGCACCTTCAATAGGAGAAATTGTAGATGAACCAACGTTTTCCATTGATATTTGAGTACAAGGGGCAACAAAAACATCATGGTGTTGGCAAGACCCACCTTCTAAACCCTAGCTTCGACTGACATGTGTAACTTCTATATACAACTCCACACTATGAGGAGGTGGAAGTTCTTGTAACATAGAAAGAATATTATTTAAGGCTTGCTCAATTCTAATTGGAATAACCGGATAATTTAATCCCATATTAGCAAAGAAAAAGGGATATCTAAAATTGATAGTCATCATTGCATTAACTAAAATCCCACATTCACTTCGAATAAGTCTTTCAAACTCTTCAAATTCAATTTTCATCGAAACTCTCAATATATTGATTGGTGGTCTATCATATGATGCTCCTTGTGGACTACGAATTACATAACCATTCATATAGAAAATTATCGAGACAAATCTATCTGTTATCTGAATGTACCAAAATAATAAACTCATCATCATTCCATGCAAATAAGTAAAAGGTTATACTAGCAAAGAATAAAAGCATAGTAAAATGGTTAACATTTTGAAATGAGAAACATAAGACACTAAACTCACCAAATAAGGGTTAAGAAATAGAAAAAATAAAATGAAAGCTATAAGAAATAAACTTTTGTCTTGAAAACCACATTATTCCTCTTACTTTCACCTCCTTTTTTTGCCTGTATGTAGAAGCAAAACCAGATGAACAGGCAATTTTTTTTTAACAGCAACTAAAAAAGTTAAAATGAGCATTTACATCTTTAAAATCAACTTTTACCATTATTCACTTGTATTTTATTTTCTTAGCAACCAAAAACAAAACAAAGAAAAAAAGTAGGATTAAAAAAATGAGCAGTTTGTTTTACAGCAACCGAAAAAGCCAACATCACACACGCTTCTTTGTATTAATAGTAAAAGCCAACGCTCAAATTGTGCAACACATTTGAAAAGAAAAAAATTTCACCATGAAGACACCTTCAACAATAACATTTTCAAACAAAAGACTAATGTACTAATATCATTTTAGCAATGGTGGCAAGAGTCACAAACCATTTCAACCATGAAAAGCCAATAATATATTGAAATCTCTTTAACAAAAAAAAAAAAACCACCCACTTCATCACTCATCTCTAAAATATTTGGTTTTAGATAAATAATCAACAATAAGGAACTAGACGAAAATTCCTCTAAAACCTCATCCTACATTGCTACATGGTCACTATCTAAAAATTCATGGCATCATCTTCAGTTGTGAAGGCAAAAAATTAAGCATATCTTAACAATGAAAGAACAGCAATAACAAAATAATGAAGTGTTGTAAACTGCATTAAGCACAAATTTACCCTAATTCAAGGCTTTACGACCTCCAAATATCCCTAAGATATCCTTCGCGTCACCCTAAAATCCTAGCTACTTCGTAAATATGGAACCCTAATCTTGCATAGATCTCAAAAGAGAGTGGGAGTGACACAGAGAGCGACAGTGAGAGAGAAGAACGCAGCAAGCGATGGGGAGAGAGAGGTAAAACTAGATGATTTTTTTCTTTTTCTAGAATGACAACTTCGGGAACAAGCGAGTGTTTTTCTTTTTCCGGAATGAGATTGAGTTTCTGAAATTGGATTGAGGGAGTGAGAGGGTTTTTATCTTTTTTGGAACGAGATTGAGAGAGAACAAGATTGAGATAGTTTTTTCTTTTTCTGAAACAACGAGATTCAAAGGTTTTCTTCCTTTTCTAAAACGAGATTGAGAGAGAGAGTGAGCGGGTTTTTTCCTTTCTCTAGAATCGAAATTGAGTGTTCGAATGTTTGAAGAGAACAAAAATTAAAAGAAGGTTGTGTGTTTTTACTTTCAGGTGAAGGTGTCTTCAGTGAAGACGCCTTCATAAAAAATGATTAAATTTTTTGGATGAAGGCATCTTCACTAAACATGCCTTTACCAAATAATTTCCTAATTTTTAAAATTTTTGATGAAGGTGTTTTCAGTGAAAACATGTTCACCAAAAATAAAAAGACACCAAAAAAATATTTTTTGGTAAAAGCATTTTCAGTGAAAATGCCTTTACAAAAATTTTTTGTAATTTTTAAAATTTTTGGTAAAGGTGTTTTCACTGAAAACGCTTTCACTAGAAAATATTTTTTTGGTGTTTTTTGGACTAGACGACTTGCTTACGTGGACGAGTTGCTTATGTGGCCAGATTACGTGGCAGTTGATAGTGTAAAATTACGGCAAAGGAGTTAATATTTTGAAATTAGGGGCATTTATGTAATTTTATCCAAAATTTGGGGCAATCACGTTAAAAGCTCGATATATTGGACCTTTCGAGATTTTCATGAAAACAGGTATTGTAGCATATTGATTGGCATTGCCGCCTCAGTTAGCGGGAGTATACAACATGTTTCATGTGTCAATGTTAAGAAAGTACTATCCCGATTCCAACACGTGATTAATTGGAGACAAGTTGAATTGTAAGAGGATTGTATGTATGATGAGGCTTTGATAGCTATCATTGATCAAGCTGTGAAGAAACTGCACAACAAAGAGATACTGATGGCACGTATACGTTGGCAATTTCATGGTGCCGAACAAGACACATGGAAGCAAGAGGACTGCATGGAGAATCACTTTCCTGAGATTATGAGAGTTGTTCTTTGATTTCTTATTACCTTGATAAATTTCTAGGACAAAATTTGTTATGAGGAAATTTGTTTGAAGGAGGGGAGACTATAATGACGCGTATTTTTGGACATTGAGTCGATAGGTTCGACATACATTTTCATGTATGTATTGATGAATTATAAATAAAAATACATGATTTTATGACAATTATATAAATTAACGAGTTATATTGAATGGAAATAATAAATAAATAATACAAATACATTAATTAATGAGTTGCTTTAGAAAAATAAAAATGATGAATTAAACAAATTAATTTTCATACGTGCGTGTGTGTATGTATATATAAATTAATTAAATGAAAGAGGATAAAGTCATGTGGAGAGCTAATTTTTTAAATAATAATAATAATAATAATAATAAGAGATAATAATGTATGAGGTGGAAGATAAGAGGGGGAGACAAAGAGGTTATCTTGCATTAATGGATGGGTGGGACCCACCAAATTAACGTCTATTTAAAGAGTTGCTCCCACTTCATTCTTACTCACAACTCATTCCATCCGAGATGAAAAAGAAAAAAAAGAAAAGAAGAGAGAAAAAAGAAAAAGAAAGAAAACTAGAGAGGGGGACGAAATAGAAGGAAAAAAAGAGGAAGAAAAAGAAAGAAAAGAGGGAAGAAAAAGTTGTCCATTCTCAATGATCCGTTACTTTAAAAATATTATTTCTATCTCTTTCAATTCAAAATAACTATAAAAGTTTTCAATTACACTTTTTCTAGTGTTGTTTTTAATAGAAGTGATAATTAAGTGTGTGATCCAAACCTAAGGTATATTTTCACTTAGAGTAAAACTACACAATATATATATCACTATGTTCATATCAAAGAGTAGAGCACAAATATATAGTTTATTTGTATCCTTGTAGACCCTAAGAAGTTAAATGAGATTTTGGATCCAATGTCACTAAAATTAAGATTTTTGGAGATAATTAATATATTAAATTTATATTTATACAATTGGAGAAAAAATTAATAGATTAATATATATATATATATATATACAAGGTTATATATGTATGTATAGTTAATGTAAATAAGGTGTTTATTGAATACATATAAGGTATGATTAATTATGTAATGTTATAAATATAACATTATGTATAAATGTTGTATAGCATTATGAATTATTTCACATGAAAAAAATGTGTAATATAGGAGATAATTAATTTGTTTATTTAATGTATTATACATCAAATTTGTGAAGAGGATACTTAATGTATATCAAAAGCAAGACACATGTTAACAATGTAAGCTTTTGGTGTTTGGCTTGATATTGGGAAATGCAATTGATGACCAGGAGAACATTAACAGTTGAATTAGTTTGTGAGTAATAATTTGATTAATTTATTTAATTTTTTATTCTACTTATTTTTGTTGGATAATTGAGTGTTGCATGCATTACATTGAAATAGGACTGATCTATGGATCTTTAGTTGTGTTGATGTAACACCCCAACCCCCATGTTTCTTTGATTTGAGTGTTGGACCTAACCACCGTTCCTTTTGACAGTGGACTTAACCAATATGCGGGTTGGGTCCGTGTTACTTTACAAG
>JAJIYU010013301.1:0-13982 GCA_030144865.1 Tinospora cordifolia
TGTACGGTTAAATACGATCAAGGCATGAAATGACTGAAATAGAAAGTCAAGTGTGTGTCGCTTGTAATGTAACACCGGCCCAGCCCGCCGTTTGGTTTAGTCCACTGTCAAGAGAATGGTGGTCGTGTCCAATGATTAAAGATATGGGGGCTGGGGTGTTACAGTTTGTCATTCTCTCTCCCTACGATGTGGAACACAAAGATTAAACTCTTTCGGTCCAAATCTTAACCATAAACAAGAAATTTGTTTGAATCGCCTAATGTACAAAAGTGTTTGATATGCTTAGTTTGTTTGAATTGAAATAATCATTTAGATGTTTAGAAAGATCCACTGGGCTATGTACTCACCCCTTCCTTCTATTTTTTAAGTAATTAATTTACATGAAAACTATGAAAATTAGTTAGGTTCTTTTATTTAAAAAGTTTTTAATTTCTATGTAAGGGCATGCTGCCCAAGTTTTGAATCTTCTGCTGTAATAGTTTTTCTTCAAGATCAAATTATGTACTCAATTTTATTTAATTAATTAAGTTTATGAATTTCAATTATTATTATTGCCTTATTAATTTCTTAAATTTAAATTATGTACTATCAAATAAAGTTAAGGTATAAAATAATTGAAATAGAAAGAAAGTCAAGTGTGCGTCACTTGTAATGTAACACCGGCTTAACCTGCCGTTTGGTTTAGTCCACTATCAAAAAGAATGGTGGTATTGTCTAATGCTTAAAGATGCGGGGGTTGGGGTGTTACATTCTCATTAGCTGCTTCGTTGTCCTGTTGAAACTTTGGGCTCTAAGGCTTGGGTGGTTAGCTCGATTTAGAACCTGTGGACAAAATGTAGTATGTTTTATAATATCACTATAATTGCATGAATAAAAAATGTTATAGCAAACGCTATGATCTAAAAATGCCAGCAACACATACCAAAGGATAGCAATTGAAAAAATTATACCAAAAGATAACAATTTTAAAATTCTATATATGAAACGATAGCTATGATAAAACACTATCAAGCTATAAAACGTCTGATGGTTCTTGTAGACAGTGCATTTTTGTGGAAGAATGGCATTCATGCGTTTGTTGTATTTTGGCATGAAAACATCTTTACAACAGACGCTTTCATGTTTCACTAAAAGCGTCTGTTGTAAAGACGCTTTCATCATTAAAGCGTCTTTTTACTTGTAGAACTCATTTCTATTTTGGCCTGAAAACATCTTTATAACAGATGCTTTCAGGCTTGCTCCTGCTTTCCACTTGCACAATCCACCTGGACAATACTGTAGTAAGTTAAGTAGATTCGGTATAACTTTAACATGTTAGATATTTTTAAATTAATTTTAATTTTTTGAGATAATCAAGAAAAAACCCCACATGAGCCCACCTTTCAGGCAGCCCAAAAAAATTGAAGACGAAAATATACCGTCGAATGACGTGGGCTCGGGCATAGGAGGCAAGGTGTTACAAAGGTGGTATCAGAGCCTAGGTTGTAGATGCCTTTGGCAAGGATTAGAAAGAATTGACTGGTCAGGTAAGACTTTTAATTTGAATTAATTTAGAAAGCCCTACCTCCTACTTTGGAAATTAAAATTATTTTTCAAAAAATATATGTTTTTCAGCTGTTTTGTTTGGATACAAAAATTATGAGTTAAGCTGATAGTGGGTAAGTCTTGTCTCAAGAATACAATGGATCTTAAATTAAAAGCTTTTAGGATATAGGCTAGAGACAGAAAACGTGTTTGAACACACACTTGTTTGGTCAGGACTCGAGTCTGGGAGGATCTTGTATCTGTGGTCTCTATGTAGAATGGGGTGCATAGGGAATTGGGGGTACAGAGGATTTCTGAATTTGGGGAATAATTGACCATGTTTGGTGAGTGATCGATTTCTTTGGCTGAACTTGTACGCATTGTATTGTATTGGGATGAGGCGATACAGTAAGATGGGTCTTACGTCAGCCTTAGAACACGTATGTGGGTGCACTGTTGCGCTATTTTTAACTAAAGGATCCGATTAAATATGGTGGGACATTTGCAATCATGGTCATCGAGACACTTGCGCCATTGTATAGGTGTAATGTAATTTTGGGTGGAAGTCTATGGAAGGGCGAGGGTAGGATGGGTGCCCGAACTTGGAAACACAGATGGAAGCTTGGGATTGCATTATGTTAGCGTGCACTGTTTGCTTGTTTGTTGGGTGATTTTTTGTTATAAATATAGTATAATTATTTGAGTATATACCCGAACTCCTATACCCAGAAATAAACGAAATGCTGCTGACTTAGATGCATAAACCTCTAGACCACTAAGATAAAATGAGAACTTAGAAACATGAATCTAGAGTCACAGTAGCACGATAAACACGAAAGGGTATAGGTGGGTAGGGAACAATGGTCATTATCACAAGTTTCAGTATCCAAAGTTTTAGAAATAAAGCTTAATTTGATTTCGTAATTAAAATTGCCCATTTCAGTAGGATTAAATTATTGGATACCAAAGTATTTTGACTGGTTGATAATGTCAAGCACAAGGGAAGAACCTAGTAGAACGGTAGTCAAAGGAGAAACTAGAGAAAATCTTAATCCTAGAGATGAGGCCATGCCAATGGTAGAAGGATCAATGGGGGTCCACATCCCAAAGATCATCATAGAGAATGATAGAACAGGTAGTATAACACCTTGCCTCCCGAGCCCCATTATCCACATCATCTGACGGTCTAATTTTCTTCGATCAATAATCTTGGGCCGCCTGAGAGACGGGCCTGTGCTACGTTCTTTTTTTCTAAGAAATTTCTTTTGCATATAAGTCTATGTACAAAAATATTTCATAGCTTCATAAATAAAATCCTTTATTTAAGTATTCTAAATTTCTGAGTACATAATCTATTACAGTGGAAAAAAATTCAAAATTGAAATAAATAATTTAGTTTGGGCCCACATGCCCTACAATGAAATAAATAAAAAGAATTCTTAATAAATAATCTTCTACATAGGCTGATAAATTAATTTCCTGAAATGTGAAAAATGAAGGGGTGAGCTAAAAAGCCCAGTGAATTACTCCATCTATTTAATTTATTATTTCAACCAAATAACACAAGCATATCAAACACTTTCAGGGATTAAATTGATTCAAATAATATATTATTCCAGTCATAATTTAGACCAAATAGGAATAACCTCTGTGCGCCAGATCTAAGGAGAGAGATCAATTTTGAAACTCAAACTCATTTTTAGTGGGATCATTTCTGAAACTCGTTCCATTCTGGTGTCAATCTTGACAGCTAGTTCCAAATTCCAGTTCCACATTCTACATGGAACACATAAAGTTCGTCCTCGTACCGAAATGTGGTTGAAATCTTATTTAATCTTATTTTTGTGTATAAGAGCAATAATAAATAAATATTACAATGGTAATTAAATAGCATTCACATTCACGAAAACATTGACTTTCGATTTTTTATGTAGAAGATCATACAAGACGCAACTACAAGGCATACTCTCTTGGTCATAAACAACATAATAATGCATGATAAATAATAAATCCAATAGTATAACCTTTATATTGACTTTCGATTTCTGATGTAAAAGATCGTATAAGACACAATTACAGAGCATATTCTCTTGGTGATAAGCAGTATAATAATTGAATAGCATAAATAAAAAGGACAAGAATAAATTTAAACTAATAAAGCAAGCAAGCATTATTTAAATCAAAATAATAAATTAAAAGAAAGGAAAGAACTTTACCTCAAGATCGATTCCTAAATTTTGTAGCACTTTGTTGCTACTACTTCACAAGCTATTTAGAATAGCTCAAGAAAAGAAGAAAAAGGATTGAGGTTGCCAAGAAGGGGGCAAAGAGAGAGCAAGAGGAATTTCAACTTTTGTTTTGGGATGAATGAAATGAGTGGGGTTGAGGGGTTTATATAGAGTCTCTGAGGGTCATACCCGTCATTTTTTGTATTCCAAATAAGGAGAATTTCCATTTTTGCTTGCTTTGGGTGGCTAGATGATTAGGGTTTTTATTTTAGGGTTTTTGGCATTTTTTTTGTCGTCCAAATCAATGTTCAAAACGCACTTTTTAGCTTAAGATCAATGGCTAAAAAAATTTCAAGTTTTTTTTATATATAACCAAGGGGGGGGCGCATGAATTCGCACGGCACCCGCCGTGCACAGTGCACATAGGCCTTAGGCCCATGCGCACATAATTTTTTTTTATACTTATAAATATATGTATATATATATATATATACTTAGGTATTTATTTATACCCTTTTTTCCACAAATGCATACCTCTATACATATGTAAGTTTTATAAATGTCATATTTAATATATTATTCAAAATATTAATTTCATAAATGCATCTAACTAATATTTTAAACATATACCTCTATATACATATTAATATCATATTCAATATATTATTCAAAATACTATTCCTTATTTTAATAGGGAAGATTATGATGCAGATACATATATTAAATATATTTACCCAATATTAATACGTGCCAAATATTTAATGCACAACCATATCCACTTTTATGCCAAACAATTAATCAATTGCATGTCAAATATACATATATGTGCCAAATAATAAAGTGTTACATAAATAGGCATAAACTAATCGCATTCATATGTACAAAATAATTTGGGGTATTACATTTTACTCCCTTTAAAACGGATTCGCCCTCAAAATCTATTGGTAGGTTACTTGAGAGTCTGTTGATGGGTTGCTTCTAGTGAAAAGTTTTGGGTACTTATTCTGTATTTCACTTTCTAACTCCCAAGTAGCTTCTTCTATTCCATGGTGTTTTCAGAGAACCTTAACTAATGAAATATCTTTTGTTCTCAGGCTCTGTACCTTGCAATCTAGAATTCTAACCACTGCCTCTTCATATGTGGCATCATTTTGGGCATCTACTTCTTCCCATCGAATTATGTGGGAGGGATGTAGTTCATATTTTCGCAGCATTGATACGTGAAATACATTGTGGATTGAGGACATTCGATTTGGAAGGTCTAATTCGTAGGCGCATTCACCGACTTTCCTAAGTATTTTGAAGGGTCCAATGAATTGTGGTGCTAGTTTTCCTTTGATTCCAAATTGTTTGATCCCCTTCTGAGGGCTGATCCTTAGGAACACTATATCACCTAAGTGGAATTCTAGATGTCTTCTTCTCCTATCAACGTAGCTTATCTATCTACTTTGTGCAGTTTTCAGACGCTTCTAGATTTGTTTCACCTGATTGGTCATATCCTACACGAGATCTGGCCCAGTAAGAACATGATCTTCAAGTTCAGCCCAACAGGTTGGTAATCTGCAGGGCCTTCCATAGAGGGTTTCGTACAAAGCCATCCCTATACTTGCCTGGTAACTATTGTCATAGGCAAATTCTGCCAAGTGCAGGTACTTACTCCAGTTCCTTTGAAGTCAAGGACGCAAGACCTCAGCTTGTCTTCTAGCGTCTGAATAACTCTTTCTGATTGGTCGTCCGTCTGAAGGTGGAAAGTCATATTCATAGTGAGTGTAGTGCCTAGTTTCTTTTGTAGACTCTTCCAAAATTGTGAGGTGAAACGGATGTCTCGGTCTGACACTATTATCTTACGTACCCCATGTAGGCATATAATTTCTTTCACATAGAGTTCGCCTAGTTTACTGACTTGGTCTGTAGATCTAATGCGCAAGAAGTGTGCAACTTTAGTAAGGCGATCCACAATCACCCAAACAGTATCTTCCCCTTTTTGATTTCTAGGTAATCTGTTGACGAAGTCCATGGCAATGTTGTCCCACTTCCATTCTGGGATCAGAAGTGGTTCTAATGATCCAGAGGGCTTCCAGTGTTCTGCCTTTACCTACTGACAGGTTAAGCACTTAGAGACATACTTAGCTACATCTTTCTTCATACCTCTCCACCAATAGGTTTTTCAGAGATTTTGATACATCTTATCTTCTCCTGTATGCATCATGTATTTTGTTTGATGGGCTTCGTTTAGAATGGTTTGCCTACTCAGTCCATATTGTGGTACACAAATTCTTTCTCTGAGTCTTAAGGCACCCTCAGCATCCATTCTAAAGTTGGTATGTTTTCCTTATTGAATTCCTTCAATCAACATTTTGAACCATTTGTCTTGCCTTTGATCTTTCCTGATCTGATGCAGAAGATCTGGTTGACAAGTCATACTATATAGAAAGGCTTGTTCTTTACTCAATGTCACACCCATCCGAAAGTCTTCAATTAATTGGTACATTTGACCTTTTTCCTCCTCCTGTTTGCTGAATTTTTTTACTGAGGGCGTCTACAATTACATTGGCTTTTCCTAGATGGTAATTGAGTTAAAAATCGTAGTCTTTAAGGAATTCCAACCATCGACACTGCATGAGGTTTAATTCTTTCTGGGTATTGATGTATTTCAAACTTTTGTGATCTGGAAACAGCTCAAACCTCTGACCATACAGGTAATGCTTCCTTCAAAGCAAACACTATAGCTGCTAGTTTTAGGTAATGTGTCGGGTAATTTCGTTCATGGATCTTTAGTTGTCGCGAGGCATAGGCAACAACCTTTCCTTCTTGCATTAAATCTGCACCCAATCCATTTTGTGAAGCATCAATGTATAGAACATACGTGATGCCATGAGTTGGAGTAACTAAGATAGGAGCCAAAGTCAATCTCTTCTTCAATTCTTGGAATGATTGTTCACACTTCTCATCCCAATCGAATGAAACTTCCTTTCTGGTTAGCCTTGTCATAGGTTCTGCTAATTTGAAAAAGTCTTGAATGAATCTTCTGTAGTATCCTGCTAGGCCCAAGAAGCTTCGAATCTCGATGACTGTCTTAGGTTGTTTCTAATCTGTAACAGCTTCCACTTTTTCAGGATCTACAGAGATACCTTCTACTGATACTACATGACTAAGAAATTTGACTGTCTTCATCCAGAATTCACATTTGCTGTATTTGGCATACAATTGGTGTCTTCTGAGTGTTTCTAACACGATCCTCCGGTGTTCTAAGTGTTCTTCTCTAGACTTGGAGTATATTAGGATGTCATCAACAAATACCATGACAATTGGTCTAGATATTGCCTAAATACCTGGTTCATTAAGTCCATGAATGTTGTCGGGGCATTGGTTAGACCAAAAGGCAATACTGTAAACTCAAAGTGTTCATATCAAATTCTAAAGGCAGTCTTATGAATATCTGATTAACGAATCCTCAACTGATGATACCCTGATCTAAGATCATTTTTTGAGAAATTAGTGGCTCCTTTCAATTGATCAAATAGGTCGTTTATTCTTGGTAAAGGGTATTTGTTCTTTACCGTCGCCTGATTTAGTTTTCAGTAATCAACGCAGAGTCTCATAGATCCGTCCTTCTTTCTTACAAACAATACTAGAACCCCCCAAAGTGATTCACTTGGTCTGATGAATCCTTTCTCCCGAAGCTCATCTAGTTGAGTCTTCAACTTGATTAATTCTACTGGTGCCATACGGTATGGAGGTATGGCTATGGGGTTGGTTCCTGGTTGGAGTTCAATCTTGAACTCGATTCTTCTAGTTGGAGGTAGTCCAGGTAAGTCATCAGGGAATACATCTTCGTAGTCTCGGACTACTTCTAGGTTATTGATCTCTTTTGGTCCTTCAAAGTCTTCTTCTAAGAGGTTTTCGAGATCATCATTCTGCCTTAAGTAGTTCAACATAGCCATTATTGGGCTCCTAGGCAACCTATGAATATCACCATTTATCTTGAAGGTTTCTCCTGAAGGCAATGTCATCGTCACTCTTCTCTTGGGACAATTGATTTGTGCCTGATATTGGTCCGACCAGTCCATACCCAATATTACATCATACCCATGGAATGGTAGCACACGGAGGTCAGCTGAAACCAGTTTATCCCCAAACCTAAGGTCACAGATACACATTTTTTTATGTAACAGTCGTTCCTATAGGTGTTGATACATTCAACGTTATAGGCAAATTCTTTGTTATTAGTTGTAGTCTATTAACTAGTTTTTCATAAACAAATGATTTTGAAGCACCTGAATCAAACAACAGTTTCACAGCAGTGTTAAATAACAAGAATGTACATTCAACAATAGGGATTTGGTCTTCTAGGGCATCAGCGATAGCAAATACTCTCACCTGGTTTTGCCCCCAGCCTTGGTTCTGATTCTGCGCCCGACCCTGGTTTTGATTTTGCCTCGGGTTGTTATTTTGTCGAGGCAATTGCTGTTGAGAACATACATTCTATTCTCCCCCTTGATTATTTGGAGGTTGTTGTTCTTGTCGCGTTTGAGTTTTGCTGGGACAAAACTTCGATGGGTACCCTCCCTGATTGCAGTTGAAACACCGCGCTTGACATCTGGCCAGCTCTAATTGTTCTTCCATTTTGGGTCGATTTTGCCCTTGTGGCATTTTATTTCTGTCATTCTGATTAACATTCCTTTTCTTCTGATCTCCCTAGTAATCTCTATCACCCGCTGGTCTATTGTTCCTATTCCTTAACCTTTGCTTAAAAATTCAGTTCTTACTCTAAGGTTAATGCCCTGTCTATGACTTCTTTGTATGTCTTTGGGCAGGCTATCTTTATTAATTTTTGGATCTCAATCTTGAGACCCTGGGTGAAAGGATTGACCTTCTTCTTCTCGTCACTGATTAATTCAGGTGAAAATTTTGCCAACTCGATAAATTTGGTCTCATGTTCGGCCACCATCATCTGTCTCTGTTTTAACTGAACAAAGTCCTCTTGCATCTTCGTCAGTGTATCTTCCAAGAAAAACTTCTCATAAAATATCTGCCTAAACTCTTCCCAGGTCATTTGGCTAACACTAATGGCTGGATCTGCCTTTACCATCTACCACCAACTTCTAGCTGGTCCCTTAAATTGATGGGTAGCCAATGCTACCCTACTAGGACTCGTCACTCTTAACACGTCCAGCGTTCTTCTAATTCTTAGTACCAATGATCAACCGTTAAACTATCACTGGTACCATGGAATTGTGATGGTCCCAA
Source organism: Tinospora cordifolia (assembly GCA_030144865.1). Classification (NCBI taxonomy): domain Eukaryota; kingdom Viridiplantae; phylum Streptophyta; class Magnoliopsida; order Ranunculales; family Menispermaceae; genus Tinospora; species Tinospora cordifolia. The sequence continues at coordinate 9,003 of JAJIYU010013301.1, forward strand.
TTTCTTCAGTTCTAGTAGCAACTTTCTATGTTCGTTGTCTTCCAGGTCCTCTGGTTTGTCCTGACAATTTGGAATCTCAGGTGCTGGCATTTGTTGTTGCATCGGAATCTATTCTTGCACCTGTGGCTGTGGTGCCGCCTATGGTATCATTCGAGCTAGCGTCCACTCTATTTATTCCATCACTCTTTTAGTGACTTCATTCATCATGCGTTCCATCCTAGCCTCAGCCATGCCGTTTTGTACTTCCTAAGAGTATATGTCGTCGGATTTGGCACCTCTTGTTGCGTATCTCCTAGGTCCAGCCATTATCAACACATTAACGCTGATTTAGTATTTGTTCCCGCCATTTTCTTTAATTCGTTCTATCATGACTCTAGATTCATGTTTCTAGGTTTTCGATCTGTTTAGTAGCATAATGATTTATTCTTCTAAGCCACTTTTATTTTTGGGTATAGGAATTGGTTTCATACAAACTGTACGATCATCATACATTCAATCATTCAAGAAGTTCATGCTAGCATAGTAAAATTCTAGGCTTCTGCTTATGCCTCCGGGTTCGTGTGTCCCATACCACCCTTGCCCTTTGACATAGACTTCCACCCAAAGATTTCACTGTACCCAATCAATTTTGCAAATGTCTCGATTTCTAAGGCTTTCCGAGCCCCACTACACTTGACTGTCCCATACCAGCCAAGCATAGGGAAATGAGTTCGTCCAAAGCTATCGATCATTCACTAAACAAGGTCCGTCATTTTTTGAGTTCAGAATTCTTCTATACCCCTGAATTTTTATGCGTCCCATACCACATAGAAACCAAGGATACAGGATCGTCTCGATCTCGTGCCCTGACCAAACAAGTGTTCATGCTTCACACGCTTTCAGTCTCTAACTTATGTCCTAAAAGTTTATTCATGATTCACTGTGCCACTCTTGGCAAACCCCAAGTCTCTACTTAAGGTCTTTTTCCTAGACCTATGTTCTCAAATCCTTGTTGGCATCTCCTTTGGACCATAGTGAATTCCTAGCCCTTAATTTCCTCTTCCTAGTTTTCTTTCGTAAGAAAATAAGTGTGTTCTTCAACTCTGACTACTCGTATGAGCTGGTGGGGCAACCTCTAGATCAGACAGTGAGACCGAAGTCTATTTAGCAACCGTGCTTTCTAGAACGGGATAACTCATCTCCCTTTCAATGTTTAGCTTTACTCAGGACAAAGCTTACCCACTATCAGCTCAACTTGTAATCTATGTATCTAAACAAAACCGTTGAAAACTTATATCTCTTTTCGAAAAATAATTTTTCAAAATCATTTCAGTTTTCAAAACAGGAGGTATAGCTTCTAAATTAAATAAATAAATAGTCTTTCCTGACAAATCAATTTCTTTTAATTCTTGCCCAAAGCATCTCAAGCCTAGGCTCTGATACCACCTTTGTAACACCCCGCCTCCCGAGCCTCATTATCCACGTCATCTGACAGTCTAATTTTCTTCGATCAATAATCTTGGACCACCCGGGAGACGGGCCCGTGCTACGTTCTTTTTTTTCTAAGAGATTTCCTGTGCATATAAGTCTATATACAAAAATATTTCATAGCTTCATAAATAAAATCTTTTATTTAATTATTCTGAATTTCTGAGTACATGATCTATTATAGTGAAAAATAAATTCAAATTTAAAATAAATAAATTAGCTTGGGCCTACATGCCCTACAATGAAATAAATAAAAAGAATTCCTAATAAATAATCTTCCACCTAGGCTGATAAATTAATTTCCTGAAATGTGAAAAATGAGGGGGGTGAGATAAAAAGCCTAGTGAATCACTTCATCTATTTAATTTATTATTTTAACCAAATAACACAAGCATATCTAACACTTTCAGGGATTAAATCGATTCAAACAATATATTATTCCAGTCATAATTTAGACTAAACGGGAATGACCTCGGTGCTCCAGATCTAGGGAGAGAGATCAATTCTGAAACTCAAACCCATTTCTAGTGGGGTCATTTTTTAAATTCATTCCATTCTAGTGTCAGTCTTGACAGCTAGTTCCAAATTCTATATGAAACACAGAAAGTCCGTCCCCGTACCTGTACGTGGTTGAAATCTTATTTAATCTTATTTTGTGTATAGGAGCAATAATAAATAAATATTACTACGATAATTAAATGACATTCACATTCACGAAAACATTGACTTTTGATTTCTGATGTAGAAGATTGTACAAGACGCAACTACAGGGCATACTCTCTTGGTCATAAACATAATAATGCATGATAAATAATAACTCCAACAGTACAACATTCATATTGACTTTCGATTTCTGATGTAAAAGATTGTACAAGACACAACTACAGAACATGTTCTCTTGATGATAATCAGTATAATAATTGAATAGCATAAATAAAAAGGACAAGAATAAATTTAAACTAATAAAGCAAGCAAACATTATTTAAATCAAAATAATAAATTAAAAGAAAGAAAAGAACTTGACCTCAAGATCGTTTTTTAAATTTTATAGCACTTCATTACTACTACTTCACAAGCTATTTAGAATAGCTGAAGAAAAGAAGAAAAAAGACTGAGGTTGCCAAAAAGGGGGCAAAGAGAGAGCAAGATGATTAGGGTTTTCATTTTAGAGTTTTTGACATTTTTTTTTCCCGTCCAAATCAATGGTCAAAATGCATTTTTTTCACTAAAGATCAATGGCTAAAAAAATTTCAAATTTTTTTTATACTTATAAGTATATATATATATATATATATATATATATTTATACCATTTTTTTCCACAAATGCATACCTCTATACATATATAAGTTTTATAAATGTCATATTTAATATATTATTCAAAATATTAATTTTATAAATGCATCTAACTAATATTTTATACATATATCTCTATATACATATTAATATCATATTCAATATATTATTCAAAATACTATTTCCTTATTTTAATAGGGAAGATTATGATGCGTATACACATATTAAATATATTTACCCAATATTACTACGTGCCAAATATTTAATGCACAACCATATCCACTTCTATGCCAACCAATTAATCAATTCCATGTCAAATATACATATATGTGCCAAATTATAAAGTGTTACATAAATAGGCATAGATTAATCACATTCATATGTACAAAATAATTTGGGATATTACAGGTTGTGAGAATCCTATAGTTACTAGTAGTACCACAAATGTTAGTACCAGTATAGCCACAGGCACATCCACTAGTATAACCTCAAGCTCACCAGAATGTCATGGATGTTGCACATGATACCTGAGTTAGAATACCACAATTCCAATATTAAATCATACCAAAGTTTGTGAACTTCTAGTTCTTCTCAACATTAACCCGGAAAGAAGGCTACATTCACAATCTTTCTCCTGAAAATAGGATACACATTATTCTAAAATCACTAATGATAATTGAAGACGTGGTACCTCAAGCAAAAAGGTGGTGACATGGCAGAACTACTCAGCTACATGAAAGACTTGAAGAAATATAAATTGATTATCAGGAAATTTTTTCAAAGGAGCAACAAACTGACATCTTTTATCATTGCAAGATGATGAATCTAATGTGGGCGGATAAATTTTCTGGTTGTATCCATGAATCTGATGAATAGAATCTGGCTGAAGATCCTCTACGTAGGGTCAGAGCGGTGTACCGGAAGCGAAATGAACTTTTGTAGATCAACTAAGAGAGTGCACATACTAGTTAGGTATCAACTTTATGCAAATTTCAAGAACGAAATTTTATTTAAGGGGGTAGGTTGTAACACTCTGCAATTTTACGAATGCATGTACGTCACAAGTAAAATAAAATTGTATGTTTGTAGAAAAGTAAGAATTTAAAATAAAATAATAAAAAAAAATTCTTTTGAGTCAGAAATGAAATATATATATATATATGTATATTTTCATTGTAGTCAGAAATGAAATATATATACATACTTGTCAAGTACTCATCATCATTTAAATTTACCACCAAGCATGAATAATATATATATATATATATATTTATTTATTTATTTATTTATTTTAGATTTAATAATTTTTTAGAAAAAATTACAAAGTTCGCAAAAAAGAAATAAACGAATAAAATATCTTATTTTATTTTGTTTAAAGATATGCATAGACTATGGTTTGAAAAATAAATAAATAAAATATTAGTTGATGGAATTATTGGTGGATAAAAAATCCAAGATTCATTCGAGAAGGAAAATTAAATATTAGTTGATTGAAAGAAATATAAACAAATAAAAATATACGATACTTGCGCGAGCGCGATGGTGCGAGTGGTGCAAAAATGAAAATGAATGAAATTGAACCTCGTGCATATACATCACTTTGCAAAAAAAATAAATAAATAAAAATATTACGATGCTTGCAATAGAATTATAAAATAAATTAATCAAGAAAAATAAAATAATAAAACTATGTTTTATAACAGATGATTATTGGCCCAAAGAATGGAAAAAAGATATATGAAATTTCTATTTTTGAGCAAAACAATTGGAGGAAAAAAAATGAAAAATGAAAATCTGGAAATCATGAACAAGACAAAGAATGGAGAAGAACTGAAAATAGAAGAAAGAAGTAGAATCTAATTTTTGTCTTGTTGATTTGGGTGATTCGGAAGAAGAAAACCAAAAAGTTGAAGAAGAAGCAAACGTGATTTGTGCATTTTCAGATTTAGGGAAAAATGATTTTGGTTTGGGAAGTGATGAATAAAAAACAAAGGAAAGAAAAAAAGTGAAGATGGGATTGGTGTGTGTGCGTGGTGCATTGTTGCCAGCCATGAAGAAGAAGAACGGAAAGGTTTTGTGTGATTTGAGTGTGAAAAGCGGGCTACTGTGTTGGTTGAATTAGTTACAAAGTAGTTTTTACATGTTTAGATTAGTGGGGTTGTGATAGCTACTTTTGTGGAGTAAGTGGGGTTGTTGCTACATGTTTAAATTAGTGGGA
>JAJIYU010013302.1:0-13974 GCA_030144865.1 Tinospora cordifolia
CCTCCCCTTGGGGTTTTCCTCCGCCTCCGTGGAGATTCGAACCAAGGACCTGGGGCATAAGTACCTTGTTCATTCCTCATCCACTACCATTGAGCTACTATTGTAACAACCCACCGCCACCCCCACCGGGACCCACACCCACGTCATGGCACGTCATGGCTCGTCATGGCGTTATTACTCACAAAGTATTGTCCCTGCCTCCAAGGGTTTTCTTTCGCCTTCGCGAAGATTCGAACCCAAGACTTGGGGCTCAAGTACTTAATTCTTTCATCATCCGCTACCATTGAGCCAGTACGTGGGTGTGGGTCCCGGTGGCGGTGGCGGTGGGTTGTTACAATAAAAAGGCGCATTTTTTTTGTGACACCCACCGGGAATCCTACCAGGACTCGTACCTACGTCGTAGGGCCCACGTCATGGGGTGTCACTCATAAGGTACTGTCCCCTCCCCTTGGGCTTTTCCTCCGCCTCCGTGGAGATTCGAACTAAGGACCTGGGGCATAAGTACCTTGTTCATTCCTCATCCACTACCATTAAGCCAGTTGGCTCAATTGTAGCGGATGAGGAAAGAAATAAGTATTTAGCCCTAGGTCTTAGGTTCAAATCTCTGCGGAGGCGAAAGAAAACCCCAGGGGGCAGGGGACAGTACCTTGTGAGTGACACGCCATGACGTGGGCTCTACGACATGGGTAAGAGTCTCGGTAGGATTCTCGGTGGGTGTTACATCTTCGTCCCATGCAAAAAACACAACAACAGCTTGCTACTTTCTTCTTTTTCTTCCTCACGCGAACAACACTAGCAGTTGCCACTACTTCTTCTTTATGTTCTTTCTTCTTCGTTGCGTAAGGAACACACCAATAGCAAGCTGGTTTTCTTCTTCTTTGCGGACAGCACGGATGACACCTTCTTTTTCGTGCAAGATGCAGCAGCAAAATGCACAGCAACAAGCTAGTTCCTGCGTCGTTCTTCTTCCTCACGCAAGAACGCACCAGATGCGTTCTTCTTCTTTGTTTCACACAGAATACGCACAATAGCAGCAAAGCTTTCTTCTTTGCCCAGACGACACCAGCAAATAGCACAACTGGGTTTTCTTCTTCTCCTTCGCGTGAGACACACACAAATCTGGGTTCACACAATAGATCTATTCCTTCGTGCAGACAGCACAGAGCACGCAGTAGATCTTCATTTCATTCCTCTTTGCTGGCGGTGAAGATACAATAACAGTAGATCACATTTTAGCCGCTGCACTTTGTTCCTTGCGTCTACTTCACAAGAGATTTACAACAGCTTATCGTTCCACAATTTTGCCAAATTGCAGATCTGCGATCTTGCACACCAACAACTGTAAATCATGGTTGTTCTACTTCGTTCACGCACTAGCAGCTCACATCAACCCACTTCTTCTTCGATTCATACAGAAAATGCACCAGCAGCTTGCGGCAACATGTTTCTTCTTCAATTCACACAGAAATGTAACACCCCAGCCACCAAGAAATAGGCTTAAGCTCAACCACAAAGCAGGTTGGGTCCTATGTTACATTTACAAGTACACAACTTGTATCTCAATTCCTTTGTTCTATCACTTATTGAAATCCCTCATGAATATACTTTTCATTGTGCTTAATATTCAATTCAACAAGTGCAATAAAAGTAGAAAAAGGAATACTTCAAACTCTTTATTTATTCAAATAAAATAAAGAAACTTACAATCTTAAATTAAATCATCAACTTGAGTACATAACTCTTTAATTAAAGATAAAAATCAAAGGCGGGGCAACATGCCCTTACAATGGAATTTTTAATACTTAAAAGGAATCTACTATCCATAATCTTCGGGATTCAATCAATTTCCCGAAAAATAAAAGGAATGGGGTGAGCACACAGCCCAGTGGATCATTCAATAAACAACTAAGTTACTATTTCAAATCAATAACACATTCAATTTCACACACTTTCAAACATTAAGTAATTCATACATCAAATTGGTTCAAGTTAACATTATGACTGAAAGGGGTTCTACTCCCTTGATGTTCTTAATTTAGATGCTCATCTTTAGGGTGGAAGGAAATTTCTTTGTCACTTTCCATTGGATGCCACATACCAAGTACCCCTTTTGTCGCGCCCCGCAACCACACACTCCAAGCATGTTTTAAGAACACCCATAACACCCATATGGGTCACTATAATAGTACATGGTTTTTATCTTCACTTTCTTATGTTTAAGATCACATAATCCTAAAAGAAATTTAGAATATAAATTTTAAAATTTTAAACAACCAAGAAAGCATGAAAACATCATATAGCATGCTTGGAACATTGAATTAAATCCTAAACATGGATTCTAAGCATGGCATGCCTTCATGAGTAGCTAAAACATAAAACATGCTAAAATGAAATTAAAATATGATTAAACATGCTGAAACTAAAATGAAACATGCTGAAAATTAGAATTTAAACAAGCATGAACATGCTAAAAATTTAAAATAACAAGTAGAGGTTTAAGAAATCCCCTCCACCTTAATCCGAATTTCTTGTTGAATCCGACAAAGGTTCCCCTTATCAACCACTTCAAGAACTTTTAATCACCAAAAAAACTACTTTAACAACTCTCTAAAATACTGAAATAAGAACTTCTCACACAAGAAAGAAAATAGAATGAGAAGACGTGCCAAGAAGAGGGCAAGAACAAGCAAAGGGAAGTGTCAAGTTTTTGCTTTGAGATGAGATGAATGTGAGCAAGAGGGGGTATTTATAGGTGTTCATGAGCACAAGGAGGATGGTTTGGGCAGCTCACAAAGTTGGGCAAGTTTCCAATCTAAAGGGGGACGGCTAGACTTGGATAGGTAAGTGTGCATTAGGGTTTTCTATTCTTGATGTAGGCCCAAATTTGACTCTCTTGTGCCTTCCTATTTGTGTGTGAACACAAATCAGATCTTAAACACTTGCCTAATCACTTGGGACGTGATCTAATGAGCATAGCAAGTTTCTAATCTAGTTTAGCAAGAATCTTTCCTATCTCCTCAAGCTTGGGTGTCACTCATTAGCTAATTGGAAACCTTCGCATTTTCAATCTTGGACATCATGTGAGAAAATTGGCATGGAATCAACTTGGAGAACACCATATCATGGCTAAATATGCAAATCTAAGCTTAAGGAAACTCTCCAAATACTTCAAACTCCAACTATGGTGCACTCTTTAGTGTACACCCATGTGTTAACACCACAAAGGGAGAATGGCAACTTTCTAATTTGGTTTTCCTCTTACTTAAATGGGATGGCTAGGGTTTTGTGAAGCTTTGTTCAGATTTCAAACCCTTCTAAATTGGTTAATTCATATGTGTGCACACACACATACACACACATGGGTGGTTAGCACAAAATGGGGCATGTTATACATGATCAAACATGGTGTACATGGAATCACTCTTCTTGGTTTTTCCAATTCTATGGGATGTCTCATTCCTTGAGTAGGTGTAGGCATACATGATCAGTTGTATGGCATATGGGATCACTTTTCATGAATTCAATTGATGGACACCTCCCATGGAGCTTTGGGTAGGGTAGGGTGCACATGATCATGGTGTTCCATCCATGTGACTTGCACATGTTTGGGGTGGCCATGCCTTCAGGGGTTCACAAAAATCAAATAAAAATTAAAATCTCCTTATTTATAAAGAATTATGATTTATAACCTATAGTTTTGGAATCACATGAACCTAATACAAATTTTAAGGTATAGTTTGGCCAAGGTGATTTTCCCTCAAAACTTTTCTTATTTAAGACCCACTAAGGTCACTAGGCAAATGAAAATCTAAATCTTGGCCAATTGTTCTGATTTTTGGATATGTCATTCATTTTGTTGATTCATGTCATTCTGTTTCATTTCGGATCATTTTTATCCCCCAAAGTACCCTAAATGCCAATTCTTTCCTAATTTGGACCCCCTGGAAGGGTGTTTGGCAAATAAAGACTCTATCCTCGACCATTTTTTTTAATTTTTGGATATATTGTCACATTAGTTGGTTTGTGTCACCATACTTCATTTCAAGTTGTTTTGGGTCCCTATTTTGGAACCTGTTAAATTTAGCCCTGAAATGAACCCGGTTTCATTTTGCACCCAAATTTCACTAAATTGATGATAAATTTCATTTAATTGAGTAGAGAGGATTTAGGGTATTACAAGAAAATGTACCAGCAACAACAGATTTGCACCAAATCTGCCTCCTTCCTTCTTCTTCCTTCTTCCTCTTTCCTCTGTTCTCATGCAAAAATGCAGTTGTGGGCAGCGTTTCTGTAATCCCCTTTTTTATTTGTTGTTCTTTCTTTGCTCAAGATTTGAATGAAGAAGAAAAGTGAAAATCTATTATATATATACATATTCCAAGGTTTGAGTGAAGAAGGAAAGAAATGAAAGAAGGAAAATAAATAAGAATCTATTATTTTTATTTTATTATTGTTATTTTTTTCTTTTTGCTAAAATCTTGCATTTGAAACTTTGCTCATTTCTTGTCATTTATTTATTTATTATTTTATTTTATTGTTTCCATTATATATATATATACTTAATAATAATAATAATAATAATAATATATTATTATTATTATTATTATTATTATTATTATTATTATTATTATTATTATTATTACTGTATTAGTATTAGTATTTTACTTATTAACAAGATTCTGACTCAGAAGAAGAATCATAGATAGCAACAAAATAGAACACTCTGCAACATATGATTATCACAAGAAAAATGCATACAAGGATGAAAATCAACCACCAGGGGAAAACATGAAGATGAGAAAGCATTACAAACTCGACTTCTTAAACTACAAAGTTGAAAACATCAAGGAAGACAAATATAAACAACCAGGAGGTTTTTCCTTCCAGGACTCGATTGATTACAATGGAGGAAAGAACCTTTATTTATAGAAAACCAAGCCTAGTCGTACTCTCATAAAGGAGTGGCTAAGAGTTAAAGCTTATCCCTTTACTGTTGTCTTTTTTTTTACTATGGAAGATGCCATGCCATGTTGGTGCCATGTGATCTTGTCAGCGCACCTTATGCTTTTTTGTCTTTTTTTAGAGCCCATGTGACCTTTGTCTGACTCATCGGATGAGGAATCTCTCCAAATAATGGAGTCTGTGCTTCTGTTGAGGTCACGTAAATGATTTGGATGTTCAGAGAGGAATTGCCCCCATAATTGATTCAAAATCTCAAAAAGGTTATTCTTTGCCTCACTCAGACCAATTTTTCTGTAAAGTAGATTGGCATCGTAGGGTCGAGTTGGATGAGGCCAATTAGTAATCCCTGTAGTCTCGTTTCATCTTATCATATATGTTTGAAACTGTTGGAAATGGTGGAACTGTGGCCAATATGGAGCATCCAATGCTACCAAAAAATCTTGCAATGTATGAGGTAATGGATAATAGGTTTGCATGTTAAAATAGAGCAGCTGCCTATATCCCCAAAGAATATGAAAATTACAGATTTCTTCTGTTGCAGCAAACCGATCATCTCCAATGCAAGTATATTGGTGCTCAGATGCCAGAGGGGCAAAGAAGGCAATGGTTAAATATCTCTAAGGCCATCCTTGGATAAAACGTATTCAGTCCATACGAGGTGCAAATTTGAGCATAAATTTATTAAACCTATTTTGATCTGGATGGCAGGTATCTGATCCCAAGTTCATTTGGAAAAGATAAGTTGTTAGAACATTTTTATCAAGGTTGAAGCCGATCCACCATGATCGAAGGATATGCATTAAGTAACAATAGGCTTCTTTAGGAAAAAATAAAAATTAAGGATCTGGAATGGAAATAGATAAGGCTTTGTTGGGTGTGGGACATGGCCAAAGAACAGGCCATGTTTCCAGGTAAGGACTTTGAGATGTCCATCAATGGTGGGTTGGCTGGGGATTTTCCAATAAATATTTTCCCTGATTTCGACGAGAAGAGAGAGTAAAAAACTCATGATATCAAAGGGATCTGTTTGACACCTCGGCTCCCGGTATCCGTCTCTATCTCTATTGCGACGATCTGTCGCGGGGACAGCGCACGCCTGTTTGTTTGTTCAACCGGATACGCTGGGTCATCTGGTCGTTCACCAAGAGCTAGAGGCCACGTTGTTTGTTTCTTATTCTCATTCAATCTCATGTTTCAAACTTTTCTTTTAAACAGGTTATAAAGTCAAAACTAGAATGTACAACGACATCAAAATACTCGTTTATTTCAGTATATGTGAAATTCATTAAAAGTACATGCAGCGGAATTCAAATTCGTTCACAAATCCATAGTGAATTCATATTTGACAAAGTGAAATACTTTGCAGCGAAATAACATTTCGAATTCCTTTCTCAAAGCATATTGTGAAGATAAAACATGGCCCAATGGGCCTAAGTTCCAAAATATTTAATTTCCATTTGAAATAGTTTAAGATAAATGAGGACACATGTCTAGTTCAATTTAAACACTAAAATATTATTTACAACAAAATGATACAATAGTAAACTCAAAGAAAAGTGTAAACTATGACAACCTCCCAATGAGGTCACTACCCAAAAAGACAGCTCGTATGCTGGTCTACTCCTGCGGTGTCAATGATCACTTGTAATAGAAAATATGGGGTGAGCTCAAGAGCCCAGTGGATCATCCCTATACATCACTAGCATTATACAAACCAGAATACAAAATATGCAATCACTTTCATTACATTAGGCGTTTCACACAATTCCTTGTTTTGTTATCATCTAAGACCGAAAGAGTCCATAACCCTCGGTATCCCCCGTATGGTCCAGAAGCGAATTCGGGGGTAACACCTGAGGGTTGGTTACCTTCGGGACCACAATCTAAGGATGGAAGTCCATAGTGACTCTCTGTCCGAAGACACAATCAGCTGTCGTAGTCAGCTCGGGTAGGGACACCCACAATGACACCTTGAGGTCGATCACCTAGCCAGTACATGGATTTATTAATCTTAATTTAATGTTCTTTAGTCATACATGTCATTCCAAGTCATATGTGATCATCAATGTAACATTTAAAGTAAAACAAAATAGATGTGTTTGGCCATTCATGGAAATCATCTCATAGAATTCTCTATCTAGCATGTTATGGCACAAGCAACCATGCATCAAGGGCATACACCAAGTCAAACCCAACCAACATCAATCAAGCAAGTCCTAGCATGCTCCTAAACAAATCTTAAGCTAACAAACATCATGTTAAGCATTCAAAATTTGGATAAGGCTAGGGAGTAAGAAAATCACACCCACATTAATACTCCTCAATCTTGTGCCTTGTTCCTTGCCGTGCGCCTCAGATTATCAATCTATAGGGTTTTTAAACAATGAGAATACGTGAGTCTAAGGCATTCATGGCGCAACCAAAACCCTAAGGTTTGTGTTCTTGGCGCATGTGTTTCAAATTCACCCAAAATCAGAACGAAAACAAGGGAACACCGGTGCATGTCGCATTACTGCGGCAATGCAAAGCATTGCCACAGTCGTCGGGGTTGGCGACATGAGCTTAGCATCTCCATGCTTGGTCATTAAGTTTAAAACACACATTAACTTAGCGAAAAACAGTTTACACTTGAGGAAAGTGATTTAGAAAGCTAAGGAAACAAGATCACAATAAGGTTTTGAGATTTACCTTAGCACAAAACCTTTTCCAAGCGTGCCTCAACCCGAATCCACCCTTGTTGATGTTTCTCTTGGTGGATCTGAGCTTGAAAATGGTAGAGAATGGTTTAAAGGGGCTCAAACCACCCTTAGAACTCAATAGAACGCTTAAGAAATGGGATGAGCAAGTTTGGTGAGAGCTAGAGAGAAAAATCAGTGATTTGCAGCGGAAAAATCCAGATCTAGGGTTTTCTACGCATGTTCGTTTATATAGAAATCGACGAATTACCGCGGTCATTGTAGCATTATCACGGTCACTGTGCAACTACCGCAGTCACTAAGCAATTACCGCAGTGGACAAACTGGTGCGCATTGTTCATTTCTAGGTTTTTCGCGTGATTACCGCGATCGCTCAATCACTGACCGCAGTCACCAGAATGCGCTTCCCTGTTTCGTTTCTGAGTTTCTCTCACAATTATCGCAGTCACTATAGGACTGACCGCGATCATCAGAACGACGTATTTTCCTTCGTTTTCTGGGTTTCTCCTATAATGACCACGGTCACTATAGGACCGACTGCGGTCAGTAGAATGAAATTTTTGGTGTTTATCGTCTTTCTTCGCCATTTCTCGTGCTTCTTGAATTGATATCACTCTTATACTTATTTAGACTTATAATACATGGTTTTCGGGTATTTTGGCCATTTTGATTCTTTTATTAAGTTTGTTATTCCACTTTATCCCTTTACTAGTGACGTCGAAGTCTTATAGACTTTCAGGAAGGATCAGGGTTTGAAGAAGAAGAGCCAATTACTCTAATGAAATGTTGTGTAGGTTGCCTGGACAAAAAATCAGAAAGGACATTATTTTTGCTAGGAATATGTTTCACCTTGAAATTATACTAAGAAAACCAGTTTGCCCATCTAAGGAGTTGAGAGTTCAGAAGGACCTTTTATTTGAACTAAAACATCTTTGGAAAATTGGACATGTCCATTTTGATAAGGAACTAAAATCCCACAATATGAAATTGGAATTTCTCGATGCCTCGTTTTACTGCAATAATTTATTTGAAAGTAGAGTGATAATGAGCCTCAGAAGGCTTAAAAGTACCACTCTTATATCCACAAATCTATCTAGTTCCATTGGGGAATTCTTCAAGTAAGACTGCTCCCCAATGCTCGTCACTAGCATCTGTCTGTAATATGCGTAAGCCAGAACCAGGAATCTTGAGAGGAGTTAAAGTCTGAACAGCCAACTTCAGACTTTAGATGGCTTTGGTATGTTCATCCATCCACATAAGAGCGTCTTTTTTCAGTAATGAGGATAGCTTCCTAGTTTACCGGGAGAGATGTTTAATGAAAATTCCCATATAATTTACCAAGCCCAAAACTGCTAGATAGTAGTTTTGTCTGGAAGAACATCTAGAAATTCCAATAGCTTGAGAGTGACATGAGGATGGAGGGCCAAGTGCCCATCAACATAGATCGCATGAAATCTTTTAAGCAGCTCAATATGCTCAGTGATATTGTTGGAAAACAAAAAGATATCATCAATATAGATTAATGATTGTTGTTGGATTGGCGAGAAGATAGTACTCATGGCCCGTTGGAAAATGGAACGGGCCATCTTGAGACCAAAAGGTATGACTGTCCACTAGGAGTGATGCCAGGGATGACAAAAACCATTTTTGGCCTATCGACTGGGTCAATTCTCAGTTGCCAAAATCCTGATTTTTGAAAAAATCTTGGCTTCTGAGAGATGTTGGAATAATGTCTCTGGTCTTGGCAATGGAAACTTATCATCTGCCAAGAAACAATTGAGCGGCTAGTAATTGATTACTAGGCGAAGTTTACCTCTGACTTGTTCAGATCTGTTGTTGACATAGAAAGCTTCACAAGCCCATAGAGATGTAGTGGGTTCAATGAGGCCTTCTTGCTGCAATTGTTGTAACTCCTGAATAGCCAAAGTGAGCCGAGAAGGAGGCATACCATGGTGTGTTGCCTTAATGGGATTGAGATCTTCATTAAACTTGAAAGGCAGTTTGATGAAGAAATCTGGCTTCGACCATAGTGGGTGAGAGCATTTGAGGAGGAATTCAGAATAGCTCTGTGCACAACAATCTTGGACAAGCTTTTGTTGTAATGCAGCAAGCCGAGGTTCATCTTCAGAGACCTCCGAATTAGGAGAGATTGTAGCCACCCATGGGACAAAAATAGATTTTGTCTTCAGACCGTGAAGAGTTAAGGTCAGGTGTTTGATTTGCTGAATAATGTCGTAGCTAATGATGAAGGGTTTGGATAGAGTTGGAGCGCCAAGAATGCGATGCTTGAAAGTGAGAAGCAGATGGAGCTTAATCTTGACTGGCTTGCTAATTAAGGTGATCACCAATTGATTTGTGCCCGCAGTATTGAAAGATTGGTTGTAAGGCTTCCAATATTTAGTAGGCAGAGCTGAGGGATGCATTAAACTGGCTGATGCACCTGTGTCAATAAGCACCGTTAGCTCAATCAGATGGTGGTCAGGAGAGAAAAATACCTGAACTTTCGCATGGGGCAGATTTGCGATGCCACAACATGAAGGAGAAGTATTTAGAATGAAGGCTTCATTCTTTGAAAGCGCCATGAGAGCCTCTGGGGAATATTCATCTTCTAGAGAGACGAGGGATTCAACATCTGAAATCTTGTGTCACTGACACCAGAGATTTTTTTCAATGATATTTGCATGCCTCTTTGACTTTTTAGGGCATTGTTTGGCAAAATGCCCTTTTTTCTTACAGATGAAACATTTGGAGTCATCTGTTTTACCTAGAATCTTTTTGCGATGGAGAAATCGCCATCGAATTATCTTCGGAGGTTGTCTTGCCTTTGACCGCTTATGAGAAGAGGGCTTGCGTCTTCTGGGCAATACATCAAGTGTGCAGCAATTGCATGGCTCATAAGGGTGGCACTTCATACGGCTGGGATCATGACAAGCCTGAGACAATGTTTTCTCTAATCGTTTCGCATCTTGAATGAACGCCAAATTTTCACATAAGCGTTTATGGCCTTTGCGAATATAAAAGAATAACATGCCAAGCGTACTTCCGTCATATTTCTTATTGTTGGCAGGCATGTAGTTTTTGGCTTCATGAGCAAGTGCCTTGGGAAAAGAGAACAAAACGAGTGTTTTGAGGTTATTATCATCAATACCTTTGATGAGGTAAAACCATCGAGACATTTAATCATAATGGGCCTGCAAATCTTTGAGCTTGAAAGAACAACACTTGGTTGCAAGAAATTTTACCCGGGCCTGAACATTGTAATGATGATATGGACCAATAAAGGTCTCAAAAAGGGCGTAGATCAGGTGGAAGAAAGTATTGTTAAGATAACCAATCTGCCGGTATTCTTGTTGAGCATCCCACCAATCTCGGAGACTACCAGAGAAACGAGTAACTAATTTTTCAATAACAATTTGATCTGTAGCTCCGTGCTTGAGTTTTTCCAGCTGAGCACCAAGAGTACATATCATGAAAGAATAAAGGCCATTAGTCGAAAGACAGATAATCCAAGTTAAAAGTGGCAGAAGATCCATTTGATTTCAGAGGTTTGTGCCGGTAAGAAGGAGGAGGTGAGTATGTCATATCATCATCTTCAGTTTTTAGAGGGGTAATTGAAGGACCAGCAGGAGTAGAACTTGGTCCGGGATCAGTTGCCATAAGAATTTCATCAGCATCAGATGAAGAGGAGTCATCTGAGGAGGAAGTCAAGCTAGAAGGTGAAGAACTGGCAGAATCAAGATGTTGGTGTTCTGTCAGGGAGACAGAAGGGTGATCATATTGCCGGGAAAGATATTGGTGAAAAAGAACAAGAGGATTTTCAGAAATATCTGGCACATGGGATGGTCTGGAAGAAACAGTGATGTCAAGCTCAAATGTGGGAACAACCATAACCAGTTTTTCTTTTCCTTTTTCTTTTTTTCTAGGTGAAAAGTCTTCTTGATCAGATAGATGAGAAGAATAGGTACAGGTAAGTTGAAAGAAAAGACGAGAATGCAGAGAAGGACGGGTGGCTAGTGGTTGGGAAGATGGAATTTGGTTATGAGTTTTATATGAGGGGGGAAAAAGTGGTGGAAAGAAGCGGGATAGAATAAAGGTTGAACGAACAATATTGGGTGTATAGGCTGGATTAGCAGAAGAAGAGGTAAGGTTGCGAAGTTGGTTTTGGAGGGAGAGTTTCTCTTATTCCAGGGGGCCAAGTAAGGCTGGTTGAGTAACAAAAGTAGGAGATTCAGCAAGGGAAAGCAATTCTTTATGGACTTGTTCTAAGAGACCTTGAATGTCCATAATAAGATGTTCATGAGAGTCTTGCTGTTGAAGAAGTTGTTGCTGTGTCTGAGCAATGGTTTGCAAAATATCATTTTGGTATAAAGCATTGTTAGATTACCAGTTCAAAGCAGCTTTAGCATCAGTAGGATATGGATAGAAGGACCTTCAGGAGTGACAACCTTGGAGCTTTTAACCTAGTACTGGAGTTGACATCCAGTAAAAGGGTCTTCAAATTTGTCAGTTGGAGGTGGTTTGGATGTGCTGGCCATGTTGGATATAACAAAGCAGTCTTCTTGAGGTGCTGAATCACGATTGAGTAGCACATAATATTGGTAGTGGCTAGAATCAATAGAGCCGACCAAAGGATGACCCATCTCATACCATTCCTGCAGAATCTGCTGAGAAGATTTTGTGGTTTTGGGAGAAGATTGAAAGTCATACTGGACATCAAAGTCATAATCTGCACAATCGGGGCAATCACACACATCCCACTAAATGTGAGAGGGATGTCGAGTGAGAGCAGGCATCGCATAATCTACAAAATGGACTCCAGCTGATGAGGGTCATGGTAGAACAATGGATGGTCCAGGAAAAGTAGTTTCGACAAGGCCATCTGCTCGTCTACGATGGACAACATGAGAAGATTGTTGAACCTCATTGACTTGGAATTTTGCTTCATAGCTGGTAAGCCATTTTTTGGGGAATTAGCTTTGAAGTTGTTCTGCTGGAATAGATCGAGGGATGAAAGTATGAGAGACTGCTCCCTAGGAACTGATATCTAGCATCAATCCGTCAATGGTAGATCCTTTGTAAGGAACATCAATGGCATGATTTTTGACCCTGTAAGTAATTTGGTAATGTATGGTAGCAGCCAGGGCTGACTGGATTTATATTAAACGAAATATTATTTTCATGAGTGCATCTAATTATTACTTTATACACATACTTTTCTATATTAATATCATACTAAAAAAATTCTATTTTTTTATTCAAATAGAGAAGCATATATTTACCTAACAATTCTATATGTCTAATATTAATTAATGTATATTCTTTTATATTTCTATACTAACTAATTAATTGCATACCAATGACAAATATATATATATATATGTGTGTGTGTGTGTGTGTGTGTGTGTGTGTGTATGTGTGTGTTTATATATAAATATATATGTATATGTGTTTTAAACTCAAATTTCGATTATTACGTCACTAAAATTTTAGGTATTACAAACTGGTTTCATTCTTATTCTTCGCGCGAAACAAACAGCAAATCATGTAACACCTCAAAAATTTTATACGAATTTTGGTAAATTTAAATTAAAAATAATTTAAGCACAATAGAAACGTTGGAAAACTCATGAAAAGATGGTTTAAGAGATGTTTAATTAATGTACAAACGAATTGACAAACCAAAGCGAAGCACAAAATTTCGCGTAGTAATCGTCCACTGATTACCACGATCATTAATGTGATTACCGCAGTCATTAGACTGAAACCCAGGAAAAAAAATCAAAATCACAACATTTTGGTTATCGCGGTCATTCATATGATTACTGCGGTAATCTGACTAAAACCTAGAAAAATTAGCGTTCTGGTTACTGTGATGATCCTTCGAGTTACTGCGATAAAAAGTGAATTATATATTGTTGGAATCACTGTGGTAATCATATTTTTTTAAGAAAAACTTGAAATGCAACAATCGTAGACTATTGTGAAATGCGTTTAATGGATATAGTAAAAACGTACTTATATGAATCTCTTGATAGTGATATTTATATGAAAATCTCAAAAGGATTTTAGATGCTTATAACATCTAACTCAAATTCTCAAAGAATTTATTCAATAAAGTTGGAAAGATCTTTGTATGTACTAAAACAATCTAGACGAATGTGGTATAAATGTCTCTGTACCACCCCAACTCCTAATAGATGCTTACCCTCACAAAGTGATTATCATTAACAAACCCGATCCCAATCATATTCCTCATTTGATAAGGTAATGCGTCGTTTTGTAGAGGGAGGAATGTCATGCATTGACTACTAGATAA
>JAJIYU010013303.1:0-13946 GCA_030144865.1 Tinospora cordifolia
AACCTTTCTCAGACATTATATTCATATAAAATGTTAGAAATAACATTAAATCATGCTAAAATGATGCAACAATGCTCTAAATGCATATTATACTAAATATAAGCAAATACACTACATTTTTTATTACACTAATGCATATTACACATAAAATACCTATAATAAAATTAGTCTGCTATGGAAATAACAACATTGTTTTTCTAAAATTCTTGTTTTAAGTTATAGATTAGGTTACATTACTCATTAAGCCACTGTGGACAAAATTGGCTCACTACTCAAACATTTTAGGTTCTTCTTTTGCGGGTAAAAGGAAGATGGTGGTCATCGCATAATGTGCGCCAATTTTATTTTGGTAGGTCTCACGCAATTTATTATTTTGAGGGTTAGTATAATGTATAGGAAGTGACAAAAATATTATAAATATTTTGACTTAGACATTTTTGCTACTGCTACATTTAAGACACATTATATATAATGGATTTTTGTTTAACTTATAAAAAAATCTACTATAATTATTTGTTCTAGTTGCTTTTGCATTTATTATGCTTACTCTGATAGTGATGAATGGTGGTTTTAAGAGGCTTAACAGTGTTTTGGGGAGCTCTATTTAAGAGAGAGTTTGTTAGAACACTGTGCCGGTTGGTTCGTCCTTCTCCATAAGGAAGGGGTCCTGACAATGTTGGTTTCAGAGCC
The DNA here is from genome assembly GCA_030144865.1 of Tinospora cordifolia. Taxonomy (NCBI): domain Eukaryota; kingdom Viridiplantae; phylum Streptophyta; class Magnoliopsida; order Ranunculales; family Menispermaceae; genus Tinospora; species Tinospora cordifolia. The sequence continues at coordinate 691 of JAJIYU010013303.1, forward strand.
CAATGTTTTTCAATTAAAGAATGATAATTGGTGTTAACCTAGGGAACCTCAGAGTAATCATGAAAGTTAGGAGAACCCTATGAATGACTTAGAGTAGCATAGTGGAATTATGGATGAAAACTTTCTGACTTCTGATTGACTGGAAGAGGAACCGAGTGAGAGTGGCCATATCATGAGGGGAATTTGACTGTCATTGAGAGTTAATGAGTTTTAAGATTTAAAATTTGAACATAGGGGATTAGACTATTACTTAGAGATAGCTACCTTAACGTGTAGATATCTTTTGTTATGATTGCTTAAAGTTATAGTCTGCTTAATTTGAAAAAATGATGAAAGTTTAATGTTTTATGCAGAACACGAATGCCTCTTCGACGTGGGAGACCACGTAAGATACCAGGGCCGCTGTCACCACCACCTCTAATTCAGCCCGAGTAAGATCCTATACAGAGGCTCGAGGCTATAATTAGGGCATGTACCGAGGCTACGTAGGCCCAGACAACCTTATTGAAAGAGAGACTAGATAGGATTGATGCTAAGCAATAGAGGGCTGAGCTAGTAACATCCTTGTACCCATTATACCTGAGAGAGTTGTAGACCGCACAAAGGTCGCCCCAATAAGACAGGGAGGTGAGGCTACTCATGATCGCCTTCTGAAGAGGTTTCTGAATTTGAGGGCCAACGAGTTCCATGGGGGTCTAAGTTTGGACAAAGCAGAGAATTGTTCTTCGCAACGTTAAGAAGAATGCTGAGACGTTGAAGTTGTCGGAGGAGAACTAGGTATTCTTTGCTACCCATATGCTCGAAGATGAGGTCGCGATCTGGTGGAAGGTCACCTGGACTATAGAGGGTTAGATTAGTATATGGGCCTGTTTTCAAAAATTATTCTTGAGTGCTTATGTTCCTCAGACAGCGAGGGAATATAAGAAGGTGGAGTTTTTGACGCTACAGTAGGATGACATGTTGGTGAAAGATTATACCCACAAATTTCTCTGATTGGAGGCGTATGCACCTGAATTAGTGGGTAACCTAAGGGAGAGAGTAGGATTCTTCCATTGAGGGCTGAGGACCAATATTACGCAGACACCATCAACATCTACTGAGGCTACTCTTAAGACCATCCAGAGATAGGCTCTACAATTCAAGACTGATGGGACAGATGAACACCGAATGGTCCAGATAGTACAGGGTGCCATAGTACTGCCGCAACACTACAGCCCCAGTCATTTACTAAGGGCGGTTATTGTGGTGGAGCTCGAGCATTTAGATACTTGAGGAAGAGGAAGTACTTGGGATGACAGTCCAGAGGGAAGCAGAGTCAGCCATCTTCCATAGTCCATATCGTCGCCACCCAGTTCAAACATATCAGCTGGTGGGACAACCACTAACTCAGTATGGGCCCAAAACAGAGGTCGAGGAAGGGGTCGAGATTCAGGGCATAGAGGTTATGGTCAGAGCTAGACGTATCAGGTTGAGCAGGGATGTTAGATTTTATGTTATTAATGTGGTCAGCTAAGCCACAAATGATATGATTATCATATGCTTGTTTCAACTTCTAGTGCACCAACCACTATTATTACTCGAGGTAGAGCAAAGGCCATCACACAGCCTGATCCGGAGGTTACCACGACATTGGTAAAAGGTACCATTTCTATTTTAGATTCTACTTAATATGTGTTGATTAATGCTGGCTTTACCTTATCATTCATCTCTAGACATGCCGTAGATAGATTGGAACTTAAACATCTTAAGTCACCCACCTAGCTCGTGTTGAGTACTGCAATCGGGAAGCATATTTACCTTGACCTGATTTGTGAGGGTTGCGTGTTGAGGCTGAGTGACTTTAAGACCATTGTTGACCTACGAGTATTAAAGTTCCTAGAGTTTGATGTTATACTAGGGATGGACTGGCTAGCGCGTACCATGCACATGTCTACTGTTTTACCAAGAGGGTCGTATTTAAGATACTAGGGCAACCTGTTATTATTTTTTAGGGTAATACCTCTAATAGATCGAGAACCCGAGGTAGAATAGCGACTCAGTATGAGATTGATACTCTAGCTGGTCTAACCATCATAGATGAGGGACCTTCACAGGCAAGTATTGATGATATTCCTATTGTCAAAGATTTTCCTGATGCATTTCTTGAGGATTTACCTGGCTTGCATCCTAAACAGGAAATTGATTTCATTATTGAAATTATTCTAAGGACACAACCCATTTCGATCCCTCCTCATCGAATGACACATAAGAAATTACAGGAATTGAAGGTCCAGTTAGAAGAATTGATGAATAAGGGTTTTATTACCCCTAGTGTGTCACCTTGGGGTATTCCAGTATTGTTTGTGAAGAAGAAAGATGGGAGCCTCCGTTTGTGTATCAATTATCGACAGTGGAACAAGGTGACAATAAAGAACAAGTACCCTATTCTCTGCATTGATTATTTGTTTAACTAGCTCAAAGGTGACACTGCATTTTTAAAGATAGATCTAAGATCTGGGTACCATCAGCTGAGGGTCAGGGAGGAAGATGTACTGAAGACGACCTTTCAAACTCGTTATGGGCATTATGAGTTCTCATTCATGCCGTTTGGCGTAACAAATGCTCTTGCAATGTTCATGGACCCGACACAGAGAGTGTTTCGTCCCTATCTTGACTCCTTTGTTATTATCTTTATTGATGACATTCTCATTTACTCGAAGACTAGGGAGAAACACGTCGAGCACTTGAGGATCGCGCTACAGATTCTCCAAGATTATCGTATGCATGCTAAGTATAGCAAGGGCAAGTTTTGGTTGACAGAGGTCCGATTTTTTAGGCCATGTGGTAGGAGCCGATGGTATTTCTATAGATTTGACGAAGGTAGAGACTGTTATTAGTTGGCCGAGACCTACTACAATGACGGAGATCCGTAACTTTCTGGGTTTGGTAGGTTATTATCGCAGATTTGTGCAAAATTTCTCAAGGATTGCTACACCTATGATGAAACTTACCTAGAAGGATATGTCGTCCGTATGGACAGATAAGTGTGAGGAGGCCTTTCTTGAGTTGAAGCGTCGTTTAAAATTTGTGCTAGTACTTGTGTTACCTAAACCCAGTCGTGAATTGGTGATCTATACAGATGGATGTGGGATAGGCCTTGGGTGTGTGTTGATGTAGGGAGATTGAGTGATTTCTTATGCCTCATGATAGTTGAAGGTGCATGAGAGAAATTACCCTATCCATGATTTAGAACTGGCAGCAGTGGTGTTTGCGCTCAAGATTTGGCGACATTGTCTGTATGGTGAGCGTTTTACACTTTATTTGGATCACAAGAACCTCAAGTATTTGTTTTCTCAGAGAGATTTGAATATGAGGCAGAGGAGATTGATAGAGCTTATTAAGGTTTATGACTTTACCATTGAGTACCATCCCAGGAGAACCAATGTAGTGGCTGATGCGCTAAGTAGAGTATGGGTCGAGACTGCTTGTGTGGCTAGACATATGTCTCAGGAGTGGAGGATGATTGATTATGTGACAGTGATGAGTATCCATGAGACTTCAACCGAGACCACAGTCAGTGCACAGATAAGAACCTAGTCATTACTACTTGCTGAGATCATGGAGGTACAACCTCATGATGTTGATTATGTGATGTACCGGGTGTAGGTAGATGACACTTCTTGTGTGGAGTGGTCGATCGACAGTGATGGTGCACTGAGGTTCAGGGGAAGATTTTGGATATTAGATGACCCTCACATGAGATTGGGAGTACTAGCAGAGTTGTATCGTTCGAGGTATACCGTTCATCCAGGCACCAATAAGATGTATCATGATGCTCAACGTACTTATTGATGGCCGGGGATGAAAATAGATATTGTGGTCTTTGTGCAGAGATGTGACACTTGCTAGCATATTAAGGCTGAGTACCAGAAACCCGGTGGCTTACTACAACCCTTGGCTATTCCTGAGTGGAAATGAGAACGCATCACTATAGATTTTGTGATGGGATTACCCCAAATTCAACACAGACAAATACTATTTGGGTTATTGTTTTGATAGTCTGACAACGTATGCTCATTTTCTCCCGATTCATGCCAGAGATCGATTGAGAGGCTGAGTCGATTATATATCCGCAAGATCGTGAGATTACATGGGGTCCCAGTGTCCATCGTATCTAATAGAGATGCTCAGTTTATGTCCCATTTTGGCAGAGCTTGCAGAGTCAGTTGGGCACTAGAATAAACATGAGCACAACCTTTCATCCATAGATTGATGGTCAGTCTGAGAGAGTGATCCAGATTTTGGTGGATATGCTCCATGCATGTGTCCTTGATTCTGGTGGTAGCTGGGAGGATTATTTGGCGTTGTGTGAGCTTGCGTACAATAATAGCTACCAGGTGAGTATCAACATGGCACCATTTGAGGCATTATATGGTCAGCCTTGCCGATCGCCGACTTGTTGGGCCAAGGTTGGTGACATAGCAGTTTTGGGCCTATTTTTGTACAGGAGGAGAATGAGAAAATCCAATAGATCCATCAGAAAATGAAGGCATTTCATGATCGACAGAAGAGTAATGTGGATAATTAGAGAAAGATCCTTGAGTTTGACATTAGTGATCAAGTACTACTTCATATTTCTCCTCGGAAGGGGTAACTAGTTTTGGTATTTTAGGAAAATTTGCTCCGAGATACATTGAACCTTTCAAGATCCTAGAGAGGATAGGTCCTGTGGCTTACCGATTGGCATTGCTGCCTCAGCTAGCTAGAGTACATAAGGTATTTCATGTGTCGATGTCGAAGAAGCACTATCCCGATCCTTGGCATGTGATTGATTGGAGACATATTGAGTTCCAAGAGGATTGTTCAAATGATGAGGCTCCGGTAGCTATTATTGATTAGGCCATGAAGAAACTATGCAACAAGGAGATACCAATGGTACATGTTTGTTGGCAGTTTCATGATATCGAGCAGGACACCTGAGAGCGAGAAGACTAAATGACAAGTCATTTCCCTAAAATTATGAGAGTTACTTCTTGATCTTTTATTATTGTAGCAGATTTCAAAGACGAAATTTGTTCTAAGGAAGGGACTATAACGACTCGTACTTTTGGACATTGAGTCGATTTGTTTGACATGTATTTTTCTGTATCAATTAATGAATTATAAATGAGAAATACATGATTTTACAAAAGTACGTGATTTTTGGTGATAGTATTAATCAGTAAGTGTATTATTTGAGAAATTAGAATAAATAAATAATGATAATAATTATTTAGTGGAGTTAAAAAAAGAATGAATGATGAAATAAATTAATTATTTAATAATGCATGGATAGTGTGGAGGAGAAGTTATTTGATTCAAATAGATTTATATTAATATGGTGAGATAAATGATAATGTGTTGGATAATGGGAAAATATAAATAACTAAATGTATTAAGTGGAAGTTAAGTTGAAAAAAATAAATGAAAATGAAAATGATGAATGAAATAATTTAATTCAAGTACATATATATATATATATATAGTTATGAATGAATATATATAGGGAGGAGTATATTTAAATTAAATAGAAAAGATTTAGATGATGCTTTGTTTGAAAATGAAATTATATATAATGAAATATTATCTATATGATAAGGATAAGTGTGTGGAAAAATCAAAGGAATAATGAAATACATAAATAAAAGGATATTTATGAATGAGTTAGATGGATAAATCAAAACAATTAAAGAAATAAAATAAAGATGTTTTCTTGATGAGTCGTAGATAAGATGAACCAAAAGCAAATATTATCATCTTACCATTTGATTATGGTAGGACATACCCCAAAAAAATCAACCACTATAAATATGAGATACTCATTTCCTCAATTCTCGTTCAATTTTCTCCCCCTCATTTGCTCACCCGCGAATCAAGAGAGAAAAGAAAAGAAGAAAGAAAAGAGAAAGAAGGAAGAAAGAAGAAGCGGGGGGAGAAAAAGAATGGAAGAAAAAAAAGAAAAAGAAAAGGAAAAGGGGAAAAGAGAAGTCACACACCTTTGACAATCTGACATTTAAGGTAAATTAGTTTTCCTTTTTGTCAATTCCGAGTTATTATAGAAATTGTGAATTTCAATTTTATAGTATAGTTTTTGTAAATGCATTAGTTTAATGCGCTACCCAAAACTAGGATATATTTTTTCTAGGAACGAAACCACACAATATATATATAAGTAGAATACATATATGGACATTATTTGTACCTTTGTGAACCCTAGGAATTTATATAATAGTTGGAAGTCAACATATAGGGAGTATATCCATTAATGCTGAAATTTTGGTTGGCAGGTACTGAAATATTTAAAATGAAACTTAGAACTCAATGACACTAAAATTAAAATTTTTGGAGGTCAATTGATATAATAAATTCACACTTATGCGATTTGAGGATTAATTAATAAATATAGAGAAAAATGTATATAGAGTAAAAATAATGTTAAATAATAGAAAAAAATGTTATATATTATTGTATAACATTACAAAAAACTTATTAGGGAAATTTGTAGCATAGGAAATAATATTTATATGCTGAACTGCCAAATTCATAAAAATGGCTGGTTATTGTGCACCAAAGGTGGAACACAAGTCGATAATACATATTTTTAATCTTTTGAGTTAATATTAAAGGTTTAATTGATCTTGTTAATTCTGTTAATGTTGTGGATTAGACAGGTCAGCGATAGTTAGATTTAGATAGAGTTGATTACAATTGACCAAGTCAATCCTTTGGTTGATCAAGGACTATAAAGTTATTGAGCCAAGTTTTATCTAGATATTAAGAAACTAAGTTGATCACGCAGGATCAAACATCAACGAGATGTGACCAGTTACTAGAAGAGCATCAGGAGTTGAACATCCTTGTGAGTCGTGTTTTCTAATTTATCACTTAACTTGTTATTCTGTCATAAATAAAATGTTCTTACATATTGAAATGCATTTGCAATCTTTAAGTGTGATTTAAATGAAAATGTCCACCAAATATAGAGGTCTGGGTGCAGTTAGGGTACTAGATGTGGTGGAGCATTGAGGATGAGTTGATGTTGTATCCAGGGGTACGTTCGGGCCAGGTTTATTAATTGGGCTTCCCTAGATCATTGAGAATGACTGGCTGTCGTACTTGGGGGTACAGTCAGGCCAGGTCTATCACTTGGCTCCCTGTTATATAATATAAGTATATGCCTAATCATCAGGTTTCATCCGCTCGAGTGGATTTATGTGTTTTTGGCATTAAAACTGTTTTCAAAATGGAAGGTGCACGACTGCATTGTAGATTTAACATTCATTAACTGTTGCACTTATTCGCATTATTATTATTATTATGTATTCATACATGATATTGTTTTTCTAGAATTCTTGTTCTAAGTTATAGATTTGGTTACATTACTTATTGAGCCGCCGTGGACAAAATTGGCTCACTACTCTAACATTTTAGGTTCTTCTTCTGCGGATAAAGAGAAGAAGGTGTCCACCGCGTAGCGCGTACCAATTTTATTTTGGTAGGTCTCTTCATGTGGTTTACCATTTTGAGAGTTAGTATATTGTATAGGAAGTGAGAAAAATATTGTAGATATTTTGACTTAGACATTTCCGCTGCTACTACATTAAGGACACTATATATATATAGTTAACTTTTGTCTAAAGAAAGAAAATCTACTATAATTATTTGTTCTAGTTGCTTCCGTATTTATTATGCTTACTTTGATAGTGATGTACGGTGGTTTTAAGAGGCTTAATAGTGTTTTGGAGAGCTCTATTTGAGAGAGGGTTTGTTAGAACACTGTGCCGATCGGTTCATCCTTCTCTATAAGAAGGGGTCCCGACACTCTGATACCAAAATGGTAACAGAGTTTAGTTAGTAGCTCGATAGGAAAAGGTCTTGTCTAATACCAAAAATGTTATCAAAGCCAGGTACTATGATATACTGGGCTAGACTGATTTTTCATCGTACTTGATTTTCACTAAAATGGAAATTTTGCCAAATTTTTATTTTAACTAAAAATGAATTTCATCGGATTTGATTTTCACCGAAAAATATTTTTTTTAAATATGATTTTGAAAAGTAGTACAATGGGTAAAAGTTTAGAGGAAAGTTAAGTGATGCCATCTTACTCAAGTTGGGTGATACAAGTACTGGTAGTTGTCCCTAATAGTTGACCTCTTCTCTGGATAAAGGTTTCGTAAGGTCTGATTTTCTTCTTCACAAGAATGTCCCTGATGGTTGACCTTTGCTCTAATTAAAGGTCCTAGAGGGTTGATTGCTACTCAGGAAAGGTATAAAACTTATGACCGATGGTATCATGAGGAATAATTGCATAAAAAATGGATAGAGGTTAAAGATTAGGTGACCAGAGGTCTAGACAAGATTGAGGTGCTGCCAGAGTACTTGAGTCACTGGTTACAGGTGTGACTTAAATACTAAGAAGTATCCTTGATAGTTGATCTCTCTTACCGGGGAAGGAATCCCTAAAAGTCGATGGGCCTTCTTAGAAGGTGCACCATCCCCGATGGTCTAATCCCTACTCAAGAAAAAGTCCTATATGGGAACTATGGCATCATATAGAGATGCAATGGAATTGAATACCATGATGATAGGTCTAGGTAGAGACTTGGTGATGTCTGGAAAGCATAGTGGATCATAAATAAAATAAAAGCTTTTTGCCTATAGGCTAGAGACTGATAATTTGTATGAATGCACACTTATTTGGTGAGGACTTGAGTTTGGGAAAATCTTGTATCTCTAGTCTCTATGTAGGATGGGGTGCATAGGAATTTGGAGTTACGAAGGAATCTTGGATTCAGAGAATGACAGACCATGTTTGGTGAGTGATCGATTTCTTTGGCTAAACTCGTATGCATTGTATTATACTAGAATGGGGAGGTACAATATGATGGGTCTTACGTCAGCCTTAGAATATGTCTATGGGTGCACTATCGAACTATTTTTAACTAAAGAATCCGATTAAACATGGTGGGACATTTGTAATTCTGGGTGCAATTCTGTGCAAAAGGGCGAGGGTAAGATGGGGTACCGGGACCTGAAAGCACAAACGAAAGCTTGAGATTGTATTATGCTAGCATGCATTGTTTGCTTATTTGTTGGGTGATTATTTGTAATATATGTAGTATAATTATTTTGAGTATATACCCAAACTCTCGTATCCAAAAACAAACGAAATGCTGCCGACATAAAATCATAAACCCCTAGACCATTGAGACAAAGCGAGAACTTAGAAATATGAATCTAGAGTCGCAGTAGCACGGTAAACGCAAAAGGGTATAGATGGGCAAGAAACAATGAACATTATCACAAGTCTCAGTATCCAAAATTTTAGACATGAAGCTTGATTTGATTTCATTATTAAAATTGCTCATGTCAGTAGGATTAAATTTTTGGATAATAAAGTATGTTGACTTGATGATAATGTCGAGCACAAAGGACGTATCCTATGCATAGGATCGGAGTAGTGTAGAAAAGTGAATGGACCCATGAGAAATTGTGGATCAACCAAGAGAGTGCACATACTAGTTAGGTATCAACTTTATGCAAATTTCAAAGACGTAACTTTATTTAGGGGGGTAGGTTGTAACACCCCAAAATTTTACAAACGGGTATACGTCGCGAGTAAATATAAAATAAAATATTACTTTAGTAGAAAATGAGAATTATAATGCTTTAAAAAAATGATAGCCTTTTTATTGCGCATAGAGAATGGATTTTAGAACTTATAATGTTTGAGTTAAAAATAATAAGTAAATATGAGATTTGCAAAAAAGAAATAAATGAGTTAAAATCATATTTACTTAAATGTATGCATAGATTATGGTTTGGAAAAAAATAAATGAAATATTAGTTGATGGAAAGATTGGTAGATTAAAATCAAAGATTGATTTGAAAAATAAAATTAAAAAGTGATTGATTGAAATATTGGTTAATGGAATTCTTAGTAGATTACAATTGAAGATGTGTTTGAGATAAAAAAAAAATTAATATGGATTGATTGGGAAAAAAATGGAAGCTTGGTTTTTGAGCTTTAGGGCAAACCAATTAACCAAAAAAAAGAGAAAAATCTAGAAGACGATCAAAAGAAGAAGAAGAACGACGAACAGATGGATTGGGGGGGGGGGGGGGGGGTTTGTGATTGAACTTGATTTGCTAGTTTGGACGAAGAAGAAGACGATGAAAAGAAAAGAAAACAATTTGAGATCTGAAAATTTTTGGTTTGGAATGAAGATGAAGAAATGTGATTTGCGGTTTCGTTGATATGGGGCTTTGTTGTTGAGTTGAAATGAAGAAACAAGAAGGCACAAAGAGGGTTTGGGTGTTCACAGCTTGGATGGACTATTGCTTGGTCCGCAAGTGTACAGGTTCGCTTAAGTATTAACGAGTGAGACCGGATATCGACCTCAGGGAAAAATGGTTTAATTAGTGATCTCAAATCCCAGTTTACTACGGGTTTGTGTTTTATCAAGATTCTAACTGACGTGATTATATCAAACTCTTAACGAAAATCTATTCTAGTGAAAGTGATAATTTTGTTCTTAGAAATCTATGTGTAATGGATGTCTAGGATGTGAATGTCGTCACATGACCTGTGATACTTAGTTGTTGTTATGAATTGTCTACACTATGAATTTTCGCATCTGTAATTGAGACCCTCTCCCGAGGTGTTTCAATATTAATTATATTTGTTTTATAAAGCCCTTTTTCGAGGTGTTTACTCAACAACCTAAGTTGTGTATTCAAAAGTCCCTGTGCAACTCCCTAGATCCATTAATAACCTCCCGATCAATCAACTATCCTAAGTCCAAACTGCAATAATCACCCTGTAGACCTCTCTCCTGAGTTAGTCTAAAGTATTGCGTTTATCATGTCTATGGCCAGTAAACACAAAGTATTAAGCAAGCACATTATGAAATAGTGTCTCTAGTCCAATAATTACAACTAGATATTATAGTTCATACATTGAACATCACATCCCAGACAAAGAAAATGAATTTGCTTGACATGAAATTAATAGAAATCATTAAACAATAATCAAAGAAGTAAATCATACTCAAAATTTGACAATAATCTTCAATCTCTAATTAGAACACTAATTCTTGATCTTTTCAGCCGTCACAAGTGATTTTTTCCGTATTAGGTATATCTGGGCTCTAATAACCTCTCCTATTTATAGTTTGCACTAAAAAAAGCTAAAAAATATGAAAATCCCGATACTTAATCCTGTCACCGCGGTCAGTACCATGGTCAATAATGTTCTTCAATAAAAAAATTGGAATCTTCTCATCTATCCACCACGGTCCATCCTTTTTCATTCACAAATCACGTTCTAGTTATCGCAGTCATTGGTTCACCGACCGCAGTAACCAGTGAGCATTATAGACTTTGTGTCCTTCAGCTATCACGATCTTCAGTTATTCAACCGCGGTCTCTTGATACTTTTTTCATGATTTCTTCTTTTTTTGCCTTCATATGATGTACTTTCCCTTATTGCTTCAACCTGTACCTGCAATACACTCAATTTCCTTTCCCAGACATTATTTTCTCATAAAAGAGTTCCAAATCTTTAAAACAAAGCTTATAATGAAATAAAACAATGCGGGTCCCTAAACTACATGCTCATGCTACTAATTATGCAAATCTTCACCTAATTTTCCCTTTATTTCCTATAAAATGCAATAAATCACCTATGCTATTGTTAGTTTGCTATGCAACTAATAAATAACCCCAAACTTAGACTATTGTTCGTCCCCGAACAAAGACTCTAATCTAAACTAACACATCATATCATATAGAAGTGCATTCGATTTCAATCATCATTGTAACCTCAATTTTCCGTTCCTTTAGTTTATGACTCATTAACAATTCCTCAGGGCCATTTAGGTTGTCTAGATTTTTAATTCATCATCTATTCTTTCTCAACTTCACCCTTTCATCTATTAGTATTTCAATCTTCCTAAACTTTGTAGGTGACTTGCAGGTACCATCCCACCCAGAGAAATCCTTTCCTAATACCTAAGTACACAGACCCTCTTAATTCTCTCATCTATCTATCTGCTACTAAGGTAAAACTATAGTCGGAATTAATGTTCTTTCTTTTGGATTGTAACGTGATATGGCTCAAGGCACAGGTGTAATAGGACTTTATATCTGACTCAAGTGTACACTCATAGCAATAACATTAACCTATAGCCTGATCCTTTCTGTTCAAGCCTTTGTATTTTCCATTCATATTCACAACCTTGTCTTCATAGCTCCCCCAAACTTATTTCATTACTTGCACTCAAAATTATACTTAGATGTACACTCATACAAAAGTAGAAAGGTTCAGCTCTAATTAACAATACTGAAGTACTGGAGAAATACATATAATTTTCCTTTTTTCTTAACATAGTCGAAAAGGAAAACAAAGACTAAAAACACATACATTTCAATGTGAGAATCCCCTCCTTTTTTCACATAATCAAAACAAGCAATATTAGAACTATAAGTGCACACAAATAGGTCCAACTGAGATGTTAAAAAAAAGAGTTTTTATAGGTCAAAACATATTTTGAAAGAAGGCTTAACATAGTAGTGCATCAGTACCATGATGTTATATTTCAACAAGTATTTATGGATTTATCTCCAAAGCTACTTTAGAGAATACATGAGAAGAGTTATAACATGTTGAATGAATTGAATTGGATGAAGAATTGCGTGGATGTGTGACACATCACACTCATGCAATTTCTAGTGCCCATAAGCTTGCATTGTATCAATTAGTTCAGAGATCTATACCTCTTAATGATGTAACATCCACTGGCAAAAGCTTAGTCTCCTTTCTAGTAAAGGTGGCAAGGGTATATTTTAACTTAAGAGCATAGTTGCAAAGATTTAAAGAAAAATATGAAAACATTGATGATTATACAAAAGATAGAAGAATATAATACCTCCCAAAGATTACCTTCCCTTCCTCATCATCAGTTGTTGTGCCTTATGAGAAGATTAAAATGAAAGGCAGACTATATAAGAAAGTGAGTACATCCATTAAGAGGGAACTATCTCGATCTGAGTATGTCTTATTGTTAATTGCACAGTAGACTAATTATATTTTAGGTATTTTATGTATAATATGCATTAGTGTTATAGAAAGTTTCGAGTATTTGCTTATGTTTAGTATAATATGCATTTAGAGCATTGTTGCATCATTTTAGCATGAGTTAATGTTATTTCTAACATTTTTATGTGAATATAAT
>JAJIYU010013304.1:0-13945 GCA_030144865.1 Tinospora cordifolia
AAGATCAAATGATGTACTCAATTTTATTTAATTAATTGAGTTTATAAATTTCAGTTATTTCTTATATTATTGTCTTATCAATTTTTTAAATTTAAGTTATGTACTGTTAAATACAATCAAGGCATGAAATAATTGAAAAATAAAAAGAAAGTCAAGTGTGTGTCACTTATAACGTAACACAGGCCCGACCCGCCGTTTAGTTTAGTCCACTGTCAAGAGAATGGTGATCATGTCCAATGCTTAAAGATGCGAGGGTTGGGATGTTACATTAGATCAGACTAAAATTTGGTTAATAAGTTCGTAACAGCCCAAACTAAATTCTGAGTGGTCAAGATTTTAATCGATAATTTAGTTTATGTGTTCTACTTTATCGAATTCAAAAGATTACAGTAAAAAAGATGCTAATAGAGGTGCAAAATAAGTTTTCATCAAAAGGTTCAATCTCATAGATAATTTATTGGATTGAGCTGAAATTTAGACAATAGCTTCATTTCCCGACGTTCTTTAAATTGAATGGTCAAATTTGCAATTGGAATTGTTTCTCAAAAACAACAACAACAGTTAGAACAGTGACTGTGTTAATGATATTTCTACCTTGTTTATTACATTTGTTTATGTTATAGGTGTCATGTCTAAGTATTTGTTTACTTGAAGGTGGTTGGACTTTTAACTTATTTTTGCATAAAATTTTTATTGAATTAGGGTATGTTGTGTTTATTTCTCACATTGAAGAGGTTTTTTAAAAATTTACGGTATTCTTACGTGGATTGATTATTACCGTTGTACTCTTGTGTTTATTCATCTTTATTTGATGTAATTGTCAAAAGGAAGAGAGATTTAAGTATATTCTGATACACGTTGTGCTCCCCTCCAGCTAGAATGGATTATAAAAATATTATTTCTATTTTTTATTGCCGTCCTCTTATTCTTCCTTCGTTCTTCTTCTTTTTTCTTTCTTTTTCAATTAATTTATATTTTTAATTATCATGTGTTACTCCAAGTGTTGAATTATTTTATTTTCAGTCACCTTCCATTCAGTCTAATCTTATTATATCTTATTCTTTAAAAGCAATTCAATAATATTTCTAATCTCCTAATTGTGTAAAAGCTAATTGGGCTTCTTGGAGGTTGAAGAACTTAACCTCAAATGCCAGATTCTTGTTCATAGTCTTTGAGATCTGTGTGCTTTTATGGCGTTCATTGAAAATATAAAGTCAATCAAATCTTGGCAGCTTATAATAATACATATTCTTGATTAAAAAAAAACATAGAAATACTCGAATAAAAATAAAATAAAAATAAAAATAAAATGTAGGAATGCAAATACATCCATCACACGGTAAAATTAATCAAACTCTAACCACCGTGGGAAGTACGCTGCATTTAACGGATGGACGAGATTATTTCTAGATTCTAGCTCGAACTTTATTAGAATTTTACTTTTATTTTAATTTCAACATTAGAAGTTTAAGTTCTATTAAAATAAGTTGAATTTTTTGTTTATTTTAATAGAAGTTATAGGTTACACTCTAAACTTTAAATTGAGTTTTATTTTTTAAAAATAATTAACTTTCAATTTAATAAATTACCCTCGAGTTCTTTTAAAGATTAAAAAATAGAGTTACTAAACATAATTCGGTTCATGAATCTGTGGCCCAATTCCTTTTAAAATTATCATTCAGCAATTGCAATGACCACAGTTAGATAAAAATAATAATCCCTAAACTTTATTTTTCATAAACCTGTATTTTTTATTGGTTTTACAATGCATATTATGAATGTATACTTATTTTAACTCAGACTTAAACAAACTATTTCAATTCTACTCAAAACTCTTAATTACACTCAAACTAAACTCAAATTAAATAGACGATCTAGATTGCAGCCAAAGCAGGACTTTACCTACTGCAGTTACACAAAGTAACCTGTGTCCTGGAGGACAAGACAAACATAGCATGAGCCTATCAAATATTTCATCTCAAGAGCGAAACGGAGATTCGTTGTTTTTTAGTTCGAAATCAGAGTACTACTCAAAGATTGTCTCCTTTCCGGTTTGGGATTTTGATTCCGGAATTTAGAAAGAAAAAAGAAAAAACTATATAATACGGAACTAGCATCAATTGAAGTCATGAAAGAAAAAATATTGCTTTTGATATCTCTGCTTTGGAAAACAAATACTCTCTCTTCCGGAAGTGCAGTTGCTTGCTGTGTTGTCTTGTTTCGTTGTCTGGCGCTTCGAGGTTACTGTGGTTCTTCAATGGAGTCAAATGTTATCTGCGTTCCTAAGCATCGGATCGAGCACGTGAGGAAACAATTGGAACTCATACGTATTATGCTTATGGGGAGAAAAATAAATCTCCAGGCTAATCTTGAGGTGTGTTATTTATTTTACATTACTACACATTTGCGTTTACGTAATTCAAGATATCTCCATAATCATGGAGCTAGCGTTAATTTTGATATATTATTACGATTTGGTCACTCAGGAAGGAGTTTTAAAGTTGGAGGAGCAGCCGGACACACCAGATGTTGGAGATGTTGCTAGAAGTGCCAAATTTATCCAAGCAGTTATCATGGGGTTCCGAATTTCGGTGGCTCAAATCTTGCTACATAGAGACACCGTGCACCTTGAGACAATAAGCATCAAAGAAACTGACCTGCAAGCACAGAGGAAACTTAAGGCTAAGCTTATGCATCACAACATTAGTAAGACCAGGATGGCCATTGAAAGCTTCACTGGAACAAACATTTTGATCGACTCGTCTGATATTTACATCCTGGGCTCTTCACCATGCGTCGAGCATTGTAAAGATTACATTCGCCATCTAATTACACTGTATTGAACAATAATTTTATTTTATTTTTTATTTTCTTGTGTGCGTGCGTGTATTCTTTATGCACGTAGATGCACAAAACGGGTAGGTCAATTCGTAGCTTTGTCAACGATCTGCGGTCTTAGTACTTGGAAATTGTTAAAGTGTAGGTAGCAATAGGATCTAAATGTTCTCTTAGTTTCTATAATTATTATCTAGAATGATCTAGAATGTTCTCTTAAGACACCTTGAAGTTACATAACAAGAGACTCGAACACCAAATCGGAATTCTCAATTCAAATACTTCAACAAGGAGCAATGATACCGAAATACGCCAGCCATTCATGCAGCAATCTCATCAACCAGCAACTTCCGAATCTGCAGTAATCACAGGAAAAATATATTCA
Organism: Tinospora cordifolia; assembly: GCA_030144865.1. Lineage (NCBI taxonomy): Eukaryota > Viridiplantae > Streptophyta > Magnoliopsida > Ranunculales > Menispermaceae > Tinospora > Tinospora cordifolia. The sequence goes on from JAJIYU010013304.1 coordinate 3,221, forward strand.
AGTTTGACCATGGTTACTAGACTAATAATACTAAGGAATGGCAAAACCAATTTGTTACAGATGTAGCAATTGCAGGAAATTAAGATCGTAAAAAACATGCAAATCAGGAATATTTTGATTTAATCAGACGATCATAAACAATTAAACATCTGGCAGTAATGTTTTTCTCGGCTTCATGTCTATTTCTTTCCGTCATTAACTTCTTATGCACCGGATTTTTCTTGTAAATCTGTTCTAAAATTAGGACGCATGGTAGGTGATGCCTAATACTTAACAAACCTTCAGTAAAGAGCTGAGCCCTTGGTGATAAATATTGTATTGCTACAATTCTGAATGAGAATTAACATGTTACAGTAAGCTATTTATAGCTGTACAGTAGAGCAAAAAAGGAAAAAATAAAGATACCGTATAATATCTTTTAGATACCGTATAATATATATTAGATATAATATAATTCTTATAATTAATATCTTATAGATATGATTATAATATCTTATTATATCTTATAGATATGATTATATATTAACATCATCCCTCAAACTCAAGGTGGTAGAGAGGAAGCCATCTTGAGTTTGTTAACCAAGAGTTTATGTCGACCTAGTGGGTGTGCTTTAGTGAAAATGTCAGCAAGTTGATCGGCAGAGGAGACGTGAGTTAAGCAAAGTATATTTTGTTTGATGTGTTGACGAATGAAATGACAATCAATCTTAATGTGTTTTGTTCGTTCGTGGAACACATCATTATAAGCAATTTGTATGGCACTCATGTTATCACAGTGAAGAGTGGGACTCGCAGAAAATGAAAGTCTCATGTCTTGTAGTAGCCATCGAATCCATATCAATTCAGAAGTGGTATCTGCTAGAGCGCGATATTCAGCTTCTGTACTAGAGCATGAAACAAATGTTTGTTTCTTGCTCTTCCAAGAGATTAAGGAGGATCCGAGAAGAAAACAATATCTGGTAACAGATCGATGATCAGTGGAATCACCGGCCCAATCAACATCTAAAAAGGCATGAAGATCTAAGGAGGAGTAAGCAGAGAAATGGAGACCATAGAACATGGTACCCTTTACGTATCGAAGTATTCGTAAAACTGCTGCATAATAAGAAGATCTTGGAGCATGCATAAACTGACTCACGAGCTGGACAACATAAGCTAGATCGGGCCGAGTAACAGTCAGATAGATAAAACTGCCAACTAATTGTCTATATAATGTTGCATCTAGTAGAGGCGTACCATCAGTAGGTAGTAACTTGACATTTGTTTCTAAGGGACTGTCAACAATTTTACTGTCAGTTAAGCCGGAACGAGATAAGAGATCAGATGCATACTTAGCTTGAGTAAGATAATATCCATTAGAGCTTGATGTAACTTCAAGACTTAAGAAGTAGCTTAGTGTGCCCAAATCTTTCATTTCAAAAGTCTGGCCAAGAAATATTTGCAAGTCATGAATTCCTGAAACATCATCTCCTGTAATAACCATGTCATCAACATAAAGTAGGAGAATAATAATACCAGCCTCTGTGCATCGTAGAAACAAAGCAGAGTCATAAGAGCTAGGTTTGAATTCCTGTTTTGAGAGTACAGAGCTGAACTTGGCAAACCAGGCTCTAGGAGACTGTTTGAGACCATATATGGCTTTACGAAGACGACAAACTTTTCCTGGTGGATGGTTAAGACCTTGAGGAGGTTGTAAGTAAACTTCCTCAAGTAAGTCTCCATTAAGAAATACATTTTTGACATCCATTTGGAACATCTTCCACTTGCGAACGACAGAAATCGCAAGTAAAGAGCGAAAAGTCGTGATGCGAGCAACTGAAGCAAAAGTTTCCTCATAATCAATACCGTATTTCTGTGTGAAACCTCGAGCAAGGAGTCGTGCCTTATAGCGTTCTATAGAGCCATCGACACGAGTTTTAATCTTGAACACCCACTTACTTCCTAGTACAGTTTTACCTTGAGGTAAGTTAGTTAAATCCCAAGTATGAGTTGTTTTCATAGCCTGGAGTTCTTCGGCCAGAGCTTGTTGCCATAACGGGTCAGATTTGACCTCGCGATAGGTGGTTGGCTCGTACAAAGTGGCTAGGGCAAAAAAATAATGATAATCTTGAAGGTGGGATGGAAGAGTTCTTACCCAATTAGAACGTCGTAGTTCAGATGTAGGAATAGACTCAGGTAATGTGTTGATTGGATCAGCCAACATTGCAAGTAAATTAGTTCCGTTAGATAAGTTGGAGGTTGATGAGCTTGCTTCATCTACATTAGAGTCAGAAAATACCTCTGGAGAGGAATCAATGAACAGGAAAGGGGAACGAGGTGATGGGGATGGTGTGTAAAGAGACATAAATGGTCGATGTTCCCAGAATTGCACATGACGAGATATACGTAGTCTTTGTGTAATGGGATCATAACAACGGTAGCCCTTATGTTCAATGCCATAACCGAGAAAACAACAAAGTCGGGAACGAGGTTCCAACTTGGAACGTTCATGCGGAGGTAGTAAGTCAAAGCATGCACAACCAAATGTTTTCAATACGGAATAATGTTTTTCCGTAGAGGATTGCATATGGAGTTTGGCCAACTATAGTGGAGGATGGAATACGATTAATAGTGTAGATGGCAGTGAGTGCAGCTTCTCCCCAAAAATTTTCAGATACTTGAGAGGAAAGAAGAAGAGATCGAACAATATCTAAAATGTGTCGATGTTTTCTTTCAGCACGACCATTCTGCTGAGAGGTATATGGGCACGAGCGGTGGTATAAAGTCCCACAACTTTTTAGAGTTTCAAGAAAGGCAGTGGATGTGTATTCTGGGGCGTTATCAGCACGAAATATTTTGATCTTTTTCCCAAATTGAGTGTGAATCATTTTTTGAAAGGAACGAAAAACATCAAGCAATTCTGAAAGATCTTTTAAGAGATATAACCACGTATATCTTGAAAAGTCATCAATAAAGATCACAAAATATTTAGATCCACCTTTTGTAGGTATGGGAGCAGGACCCCAGATATCAGAATGGACGAGATCAAAAGGGGCTGATGAAATATATTCACTTTTATTGAAGGGAAAAGCGCTTTGTTTACTCAGTTGACAATGAATGCAATCAAATTTTTTAAAATTGACTTGACCTAGACAACCAGTAGAAGCTAAAGTTTGAATTCGATACAAAGATGCATGGCCAAGGCGTGAATGCCATAAACCACAAGTAGTAACTGACGCAACAATACATGTAGAGAAGTAAGCTAAAAAAGACTACCAACTTTACGCCCGGTCCCAATCAGCCGCCCCGTTTTCTGATCCTGCACGTCACATCCTTTATTAGAAAAAGTTACAATGCAACCATTTTCGACAAGTTGACCAACTGAAAGGAGATTAAGGGACAACTTAGGAACAACAAGTGTGTTAGGAAATGAGAGATTAGGTGTGGAGATATTACCAATAGAACTAACAGTCAAACTTGAGCCATCAGCAGTACAGATAGAAGAAATGGGTGGAGTGTTGTTATTAAGTGATACTAATAAACTATCAGAGGTCATGTGATTGCAACAAGCAGAGTCAATAAACCAAGGTGATGGATTACCTGATTTAACAGAAAGAACAATGGGTGTTTTGGATAGAACCTGTTGCACGAGTGCCTCAAGATCGGTTGTAGTAAGAGACAAGGTGGGTGCTTCAGATGTATTTGGTGCAGCAGAGACAGTAGAAGCAGCAGTACGACTTGAATTATTTTTATTCGAATCATTTTTTGAGCGCCGACAATCAGAACCACGGTGTCCAAAAAAGTCACACTTGTAGCATTGTCCAGTGAATTTGTGCTTACCTTTCCCTTGTACTTTTGAAACAACAGCAGAGATATGTTGTTCAGGAACTAGGGAAGTAGTAGTGGTTACCAAGACTTGGTCAGAGGTTATGCTACGCTTGGCAGCATGACGTGTTTCTTCAGAGATTAATTCGGTAAGTGTAGTCTCAAGTGTCGGAAGAGGAGTCCGATGAAGAAGAGAGGCACGTGCATGTTCAAAAACATCTCGTATACCCATCATGAATTAAATGAAATGACCACGATCTCGATGTGTCTGAAAGGCTTTAGCAGAAGCGGGATGCGTGATATCTGGATCAGCTTGAGATAATTGATCTCATAAAGTACTCATTTGAGAGTGATAATCTAAGATTGACTGACCTGGTGCTTGTCGTAAGTGTTGTAAGCAAGATTTCAACTGATATTGAAGAGCTAAATCGCTCGAGCAATTATATCGGTTGGCCAAAAAATTTCATGCAAGTTGAGCATTACGAAATTTTGGCAAAAGAATCTAAATAGATGGTACGAAGGTATTGATTAACCAGGATAAAATCTTACAATGAGTACTTGCCCAAACTTCGTGCCGTTCTTCAAACTCAGCGTCAGTTTCAGTAAGACCTTGTACCGGTTCTGTCTTTTTTCTTGTGACAAAACGCCACATTCGACGACCTGTGAGAAAAATGGACATTTGTTGTGCCCAGATATTGTAATTTGTCCCATCTAGAAAGGAATGGAGGAGATGAATGTAATCCGCTTCACTAAACAAAATCACATAGCTTTTTGACATTAAAATTATTTTGTGGCTTGGCAAATCCAGAAACATTTGGCTTTTTTTTTTTTTTTTTTTTTTTGTAATTTGCACTTGATCATAGTTGACAATTCATTCTTACCAAATTTCTGCATAAAAGTCTCCAAAATCTGAACCCACAAATATTCAAAGCATAATTGAACCAAACAGCTTATCAACAAGAATGGATTTCTTTTCTTTCAGTTTCTTTTCCGGGTGTACACAAAACCCAACTTATTCCTAAGGAATACATTAATAATTTGCCTGCGAAGGGCTGAAGACCAAAACAAATGTTTGAGGACACAAATAGAGAACAGAAAGATACCCCCAGCACCATTTTTCACAATACACTTCCAACCTTGCATCAAGGGTGTTCTCACATACAATCTTCCCATCCCTAGAAGCCAACACAACACCTCTAGAGATGGAGATCCATCTATTACTCATGAAAATAGTTAGTCATCCTTAGAATGCATAATGGATGCAAATTATTCAGGACTGAGGATTTCACATGCAGAAGAAACTATAAATTTGTGGAGCTATTTGCTTTTAGTCTAAAATCTAAAGAACTTCCTAACTTTTCTGTCCATATCTGAGAAATGTGAAACCAAATTCAATTGAAATATGTTATGACTTTAATCCAGAATCAAAACACTTTTGAAAAAACAAGAAGTTTAGAGCTGTATCACAGTATTTACAAGAAAATGAAGTCAATAATTTCAACAGTCCAATGTACTTATTAAACGAAAACAATCGAGACCATAAATTTTACCAGTACGGGCATGGGCATTGTGATGTGATTGAGCAGGTGGCAGATAGAGGTTGTCAATTATAACTCAGGATGGTAAACCCCTGCTTTCTCTGCATACTCATGCTTTGCAGGAAGCAAAACAAACTCCAATTCTTAATCACCTTTCCAATATTACAGCAACACAGCAGGCACCAATTCTAAATCATCTTCCCGATATCACAGAAACACAGCAGGCTCTTTCAGGCGGAGCAAGCTCTGCGAGGGCAATCCAACTTATTAATGTTAGCCAAATTTGCATGATTTTATATTGCAATTTGTTTATTCAAATAAAATGGTTATGAGGAATTATGAGATATATAGAACTAATATAGGAAACCTGAGAGAAGAAAAAATGGGTTTACAGCGTCTAATAATCATAAATGGCTTTACAGTGTCTAATAAAAAACAAAGTTTTACCTTAATCCGCATAAATGTAACATCCAATGTATCTATCACTAACATTCTTTGAAACAGCCAAAAATATCACGAAATGGAATAAGACACCACAGGAAAGTAATTGCTTAAGGAAAACACCCTTGACTAAAATCCTTTCTGGGCGACTCTTTCTCTGTCACACACTCAAAAAAACAGTAAAAAATAAGGGTAACAAAGTATAGCATGCCTTTCAACATTAATGTAGTTTGGTGTTCCTAGAATAAGGGTAGGCTGCTATCTGGAACTAATATTCAAAAGCACTACAAAAAGATAAAAATAGAAAGAGCACATAATAGCTCACTTGCAGAAGCTCCTTGCAGCTGCCTCCCTTCATGGAACTAACCAAGTCATCCTGTGCTTGAAGAACTTTAATACTAGAAGCATTGAGCAGCATGGAATACTTACTGCACGTGCGAAATTCAAAGACATTATTTTTTTTCAATATATGAAAACTATGCGGTAATTTAAGATATACCACCACACGTTGTGATCAACCTAGAAGAAAATTTTTAGAAGGTAAAGAGATGTGGCACATGTAAACTTTAAGCTGCAGACACAATAAGAAATTCTCTACCTCCTAGAGTGAGTTGTTTTTCTTGTCTTGGTTCACAGTTTATTTGAATTCCCCCTACTTGCTACAATGTACACCAACAGTATGACAAACAACACTCAGACCATTTTTTTTCCCTTGTAATAATACTATCCGATTGGTCCTAATTTATGTTAAAACACGCCAGTGCTGATGCAAAAGCCAATTTACAAGGCTAAGGCATCAATTATTGGCTAGGGAACAATAAAATACAAAGTTTGCATCATTTACAGCTAGTTCAAGCGTCCATGGAAGCATGTCCAACAAACTACAGTGGTACAATGAGATCCATGAAAAGCTAAATAGATTCCAGTCATAAGCCAAACGGAGACCAGCAAAAATTAAGGCATCTCTAATGATTAAACCATTTAAGAGTTTGATGTTTATGTCAAATCATCAATTCATTAAATTTTTATCTATTAAACTAATCCCATCAACATATTATTTAAACTTTTCACAATATATAATTTATAAAAAAACATATTTCTTTTCATAATACATATAATTTAAACTATCCAAAATTTAAATAAAAACTGTATTTGATTATTTAAAATTATCTATTCAAAATAATTGATTTATTTATTTTTTACAATATCTCTTTTATATTTTCTAAAGATACATTGTTTGAATTTTTTAAAAAATTACATTTTCTTTATTATAACATTCTATTTAATTTTAGACTGATTAAATATTATAGAATGTCATCTGTTTTTTGTATTTTTAATGAAATATAAAACAATTAAATATAAATCACACATAAAAATATAGCATTCAAATTACATAATTAACCAAATTATATGATGAAACAACGAATAAGTACTATAATAAAAAAAACATTAATTTCGATCTTTGTTCTGAACAAAGTGTGTCCAAATATACTTCACCAAGTCTAAGCAAAAATAACGATGCAGTTCTCGATCATGTAATTTTGCATTTCTCTAAAATTATTGTTGAAAATTAGCACTATGTCTTTGATTAATAGGAATCAAAGCATCTCTTGCATCATTGTCCCAATTTGTAAGTGTATCTCAATCATCCTCAACGTACAATAGTATGCACATGTACATCAAATCCTTCAATTTTTTCCTATGCCAAAATTGAATAGGGCCCTAGACACTGCCCAACTAGATTAAAGCACACCAAATGCTCTCGCTCAATGTCCTTTCGTTAAACAAAGGAGATTGATTCACAATATTTACATCATTGTTAGACCATGCAACTCCAAAGAGTCCATATCCACAAGTCTGTCGAAGTGATCGCTTCTAGTATGATTGTGAGAACCCCTTGATCACCTTAAGCAAATTGACCTTTCTTCGCAACTAGGCAATTTTTCCAATGCCAACGCATGCAAATTTATGCTTCCAAGCATGCCTCTAAAGTCATAATGTTCAAAATGCAAATGAAGTAAGCGATGACCATTTTCATTATTAGGTTTTTCTAATGCTAATGTATGCAAATCTATGCTTACAAGCATGCCTCGAAAGTCATAATGTTCAGAATGCAAATGAAGTAAGCAATAAATGTCATCATTATTAGGTCTTCCTAAATACTTATATCCAAAAATCTCAATCATTTACCAACAAAATTTGAACAAACACTTAACTACAAAACATTCACCAATCCTTAAATACTCATCATATTAGTCAACTGATGCCCCATAAGCCAAATCGTAGAAACAGTACATTTGTAAAGTAGAGAAAGTCCTTATTTACCAGTTGCATTAGCCCTTAATTAAAAGATGCTATGAATGATTTTGAAGAGTATCTATAATTCACATGAAAACGTTAATTCGAACTCTTCGCCGAAACATAGTAACTAAAGAAACTAGTTCATTAACAAAATAATCTTTAATAAGTCGTAAATGTCCTACTGCACAATCTCAATTAAAATGCCTTCATTGTCTTCAACGTTCGCTAGATGTCTCACCTTGAATACGCCTTTATCATTCCTCCAACAACAAACACATTTGCTCTTCAGAGTCATCCATCAACTCATCGATAACAATTTTTTGATTTTTTTTCTCATTGGTCGAGATCCATTAGTGCAAGTTATATTGTTTGCACCAAATTTGGTTGAGTATGAAGTGAGACAAATATATTCACTATATTTATAGAAATCTTTTTATAGCTAGTTTATAAAAGTTAATTTCTAACAACTAGTTTACAATGAATATAATGTCTAGTTTGATGAAAATTAATTTAAATTAAATTCTTTTTAGACAAAAGGAAGTTTAGCAACGTGTTAAAAAGTAAAAAATGTAAAAAAAAGTTAATTAATTAATACAAAAATTAATAATTAATATAATTATATGTGCATATTTATTATAAACTAGAGATTATTACATTTTTTGTAACATTACAAATCATACGATGATTTTCAATTGCTCAGCGTTCATGCTGCTCATATCCATTGTCAAAGTTTGATTATCACTTACTATTTCAATTAATTTTTTCAAACCAAACACTTCTAATTTCTCATTTTTATTCATTTCACTACTTATGCCCAACTTTGTTGCATCTCTCCATTGACAAATTTATTAGTCACATTATCATTTCTTTTCTCTAGCCTTTTTCCTTTTCCTTTGGAGCCTTTCAACTGATCAAACGAACTTCAACTGTATCATCAGCAATTTCGTGACTTGTAACCACATTCGATAAAAATGTACAATCAATGCTTTCATTAATTCTTATTTTCTTTGTTGATCAGGGTTGATAGAGAAAACTTATCAAGAAGAGTAGAAATAGACTATGCACAAGAAATGTAAAAGAATGGTTTTATTTTATTAAAAAAATATTTTGTACCAGTCATATATTTAGAAATGATTTTAATTTCTAAAATATGTATTGAAAAAAAAACTTTTTCAAATCAAAAGCTTGTCCAAATAATTGTAATCTTTATCAAATTAAAAATTTTTATATTTTCAAATATATCAAAACTATATCAAAGATATATAATAAACACATATCTTTATGTATGTACGGCTAACACTAAACATGTCAAGCTTAAAATGTCAAGTCATATGTAATGTGACATTTGCCCACAGAAACCAACTTATACACTCTACAAAGTTACTTCTATGCTTACAACAAAGGAAAGATGCCCATTCAAACGGGGCAGACAAATCAAGAATAGGAAGCACGAACGCAGCACTGTGACCTAATTTGTAATTTTTCTTAATTTTTTTTCCCGAAGTTGCTTGACTAATGCTATATTATCCACTAGCTCCGGCAAATTCGGGGTCCAATCTAGAGCTATCGTCATTCCTCTAGTCATAGCCGTTGCTTTCCCATCTTTCAGCAGACCACTATCTTCCAAGAATAGACCTTCTGCCATTCTAATCTTTTCCCATCATCTTGGAGAATCCACACTAGAAGATTTTCTCTTCCTTGACGCTCAAAGCCTGAAACCCACAACCTCTACTTCTCTTGATGTTGTTCCTGCTCTTTTAAAGGTGACTTCACACTGCTTCCCTCGTCTCCCATGTTCCCTGCATTCCACACATCCATCAACTCATTAAAACCACGTTGCACCTTAGAACAAAAGATCAAGGGGGCTCACCCATTTCTCTTGAAAAAAAAAAAAAAAAAGAGTGTTCTAGGCTTTTCAAATATGTCATAAGACCTAAAGAAAATCAAGTTGAAAACAATTTTTTCTCGGCCCCCTCCAAGATAATCACATATAACCTCCAAGATAATCAAACTGTTTCTTTTTAAAAACCAAAAATATTTGTGCTAAAATAACAAATGCGAAGAAGGAAAAAAGCCCTTGGACGCGTGAGGGATCTTGAAGCTATTTCCCAAAAAAACACCTACCAACAAAAGATGTTGAAGGAACGGCCGAGATCATTCAGAAAGCTCTAGCAAATGCACATTAAAAAACAGGTGCAACATTGAAATTATTATCTAATTTCCAGATAAATAGATGGATCTTCCTTGGAATCGGCCAAAACTTCTCCACTTGATCTCTTCTAATGTGATTTGCTCTTGGATTGCTTGACATAGATGATAGTTTAAATCCCAACATACCGCTTCGACTCGAGAACTTAGCCAATTCATACCTCGACCTGACTGACTACAAGGACGAATACGAATACCTTAATGCCATATTAATTTAGTTGAATATTCTTAATTTATAGCCTTCAAAATATTTCACGGTTGGCGCAATTACTTAGATTGTATAATGCAATTTGTCGTCTTTTGGAAATGCTCATCAAATACGTACGTTTTACATTTTTTTCAAAAAATTCTAGACATCACGCTTCAGACTCAGACTATTTCCAATTTCATAATTATAGGTAATCTTATGCAATATAACTATTGCATGTTAAGA
>JAJIYU010013305.1:0-13972 GCA_030144865.1 Tinospora cordifolia
TTGAGGATTTGGACTGAATGACGTGGTTTAATCATTTCAGCCTGTGGATTTCGAGCGTGATCCTCGCGAGTAGGCGCAAGGGTCGTTCATTGATATCAGGTGGGCGGGATTGTCTTGCTCACTAGTATTATGTAGGCTTGAGGTTCAAGGCATGATGTTTGTGTAGCCTAGGGTGTTAGATGCATGCTAGGGTGTGTAGCATGTTTGGTTGCCTTGATTGATGACTGAGCATAATGTCTGGTTATATGCTTTCATTATTTGTTTGAATATGCGACATAATGTCTGGTTAATTATGTCATTTGCTATATGATTTAGATATCTTGAATGCTGATTGGGTATGGAATGAAATCGGTTGAAACTAAAGAAAACTAAATTAAGATTTAAAACCAACGTACTGGAGCGATGGTAGGTATCTGTTGACGACTCATGGACGTGGCCGTATTTGCCGCACGACTTCCTCCGAATCCCATCGTTGATGTTCTTAGTGAAGCCTCCTACGAAGGCTAAGAGTTCCTCGGACGGGCGAGCATTGGTTATACACCATTGCTCCTGTTCTTGGACGACGTGATAGGTCGTGAACGATATCGTAGCTCGAGGTGGTACTGCCAAGATCGATTCTTGTCACTAGAGGAACACCGGGAGTATGGCTCTTTCGGTCTTAGGATACAACAAAACAAATAACTGTGTGAAACGATTAATGTAATGAAAGTGTGTGCATGTTTTAGATTTTTGGTTTATATAATGCTAGTGATGTGTAGGGATGATCCACTGGGCTCTCGAACTCACCCCATTTTCTTTCACAGGTACTCGAGGAGGTGGAATACCCTAGTTGACCGCTGATTCAGGGATTGGTGTGGTGATTTTGCTGGGAGATCACTGTTGGACTTGTGTTCTAGTTTTTGTTGTAATTTTCACTGATCATGTATATGTTTTGAACAGGCCGTGTGGCCAAATATTTTTTTTTGGGAACTGTTGAACATTTTAAAATGTTATTCGGACTTTGGGCTCTGTGAGCCTAATTTTGATCACAGTTTGAGATGATTTTTGTGATGTTATTTTCAGAGAAGATTATCATGTATATGATAGTTTTACTTGAGCCCTGATAGATGGGTTGATGTTTTGATGGTTTCCGCTGCAGAGATTTGCTTTCCATTGTTGATATTTACTGTGAAAAATCCGATGAAGTATTTGAAACTATTTTCAGAATTATGATATTTATCGATAAACATAGTAGCACGTTTATCAGGATGGATATAGTTTTCTCATTTGATGAAACTTGAGACTTGGGTTTAGTGCGTAGAAAGAGGTTGACAACCCCGGGTTCCCAGCGGATCAGACCCACAGAGAGATGAAAAGTCCTGCGTACATAGCAGAGAGCTGAAGGGAGCGCTAGTAGATGTGCTGGCCCCACATGACGCATGCATGAGGACTTGGGTTCCGGTCCGGGGGTTCGGGGGTGTCACATATAAGATAAATGTTGGTTCCTCTACACCTTGACATTTTACGGAGCATAAAGGGGGAGAAATGATGTGTGGATGTGTATGATGCGTGCTGTTATTTTTCTTTTTTCTTTTGATATGTGCGTTGTTTTTTCTTTTTCTTTTGGAGCTTCAATTATATACATATGTGTGTGTGTGTGTGTTGTGACCATGACTCTTACTTTTATGAATTAATTTATAAATGTCCTTATCTTTCTTGGTTTCCTTATTTGAATATATATCTTAACATATATGTTACACACTACAATGTGCCAAACAATACCAAAGGGAAGATTGATGGGACCACCACGTCACACAACTAGACATATGACGTGACACATTCAGTTGGCATGTTTAATGCTAATCATATGCAATGATTGTATATATGTATAAGTTCTGGTTGTACATTGTTATTTACCTTTGTTCTTATCTAATTATCTTGGTTTAAAAGGTAATTAATAAAAAATGTTTTAAAAACTTATCCTGTGTAATGTTAAAAAATAAAAGAAAGTTTTTGAAATTTAAGACTTTCCTATATTTCGCAAAATACCCAAAAGAAATCTTTCAAATTTAAAATGTATATATTTCATATCTCTAAAATATTATAAGCTTCTTCTAGAATAATTCCTCTTTGGCATAATACATTCAAATATAGAACATAATTTCCTTCTTAATTTTGACTATCTCAAAATGCAAATCAAAAGGAAAACTATTATGTGTAGAACAATTTGAAAAAATTCGTGTTATCCACTTTGGCAAGCTTTTAAAATTTGAATAAAAATTATATTTTATGTGCAACAAGTTTGTCCCATTATAGATATGCAAGTCATCATTTTGGAAAAAGAGAAAGGCTTCTAAAAAGCCTTAAACTTGCACACGAGACTTGAAGATTCGCCTTAGTATTTCTGCATTTTACTATTCTATAACTATGTCACATAGTATATATAGCAATCTTAGTCTTATTCCTATGGAAAATACTATGCTCAGTTGCATATAAAAATAAATGAGCTCAAAAGGTTTAAGTATCACTTAAAGACAAAAAAAACTTGCTATCTACTGTCTAATGTTTTATTATGTTGAGCTTGAGTATTTATTGTATTACAAGTTTATTTTTAGTGTTGTAAAGAAAAAGATTGTGAGAGTAGACCTAAGAAATTTCATCCAGACTTAGCGTGACATGATCTTGGGGTCACTGTTGGTTGATTGGATTATGAAAGCATACCATCAAACTTAGAGGCATAGGTGATCGACTCGGTACCATGAAGTTGTTAGTTTCAAAGTGTGACATAAATGTCCTGATCATTGTGTTTGGTTGCAATAGTTGTAGCACTTGTATGATTTGTTCATTGCAAAATTCTTTTCTTTTGGTGAGGCCTTGTAAATGTAAGCGTTATTTGAACTGTGTAAATAACTTTATGCCTCGTGCCCTTTACGTTACTGTGATTTACTTCCCAAAACTTAATTTTGATTATTTACCAATATTTGATTTGCACTAACGTGACTCTAGAACTCCCTGGATCATTCATGATCTACTCGAATAATTCTTATCTTAAGCTACAAAAGTTTTGGTAGCTAACTTGAAATCTTCTAAAACCAAGAGACAACTATTGCAACTAATTTGATCCTAAAAGTAACAAAAGAATCCTCCTCAGGTATGCATCAAATAGCAAAGCTTACCGAGTTTACAAAAATTACACTCAAATAGTCATGGGTCCATCAAAGTGGTGGTGCACAATCATTGGAATGACATTATTGTGTAAGAAGAAGACAAGATCCAAGAACATCATTAAATAGAAATTGATGCAACTGTTGGATCCACTACTGCAACACTGGGTACAACAATAAATAAATAGGAAGATCAAGCAAAATATGATGATCAACACTCAAGTTAACCATCTATCATGCTTTAGAAAAATCACCCCACTGAGTTGATTATAAGAGAATTGAACAAAGGGAAAAAAAAGTTGAGGACATACCAAAAGGGGACTATGAAGAGATGGCACAATTTACATGCTATGCATCTACAATCAAACCAAAAAAAAAAAAAAAAATCAAAGAAGCCTTAGAGGATAAATGTTGGTTCCTTGACATCTTGACATTGTGTGGTGCATAAGGGGGGAGAAGTGGTGTGTGGATGTGTGTTGTTCTTTTTTCTTTTGTCTTTTGAAAGTATGTGTTGTTTTTTTCTTCTTTTTTTGGCACTTTGATTATGTGTGTGTGTGTGTTGTTACCATGACTCTTACTTTTATGAATTGATTTATGAATTTCTTTATCTTTGTCGGTTGCCTTATGTGAATATATATCTTAACTTGAGTTTGAGTTCACTATGTTACACACTATAATGTTTTGCGCCAAACAACGCCAAAGGGAAGATTGATGGGATGACAAATTGAGTTAACATGTTTGGTGCCAATCATGTGATGTGATGATTGTATAAGTTTGGCTTATACATTGTCATTTTACCTTTATTCTTATTTAAATATCTTGGCTTAAAGGGTAATTAGTAAAACATGTTATGAAAACCTTATTGTATGTAATTTAGAAAAATAAAATTTTTTTAAAAATACAAATCAAATCTTAACTTGTGCAATTTTGAAAAAAAAAAGAAAGGTTTTTTTTTTTTTTTTTTTTTTTTAAATTTAAGACTTTCCTGTATTTCACAAAATACTCAAAGAAATCTTTCAATTCAAATTTAGAATATATATATTCCATATCTCTAACATAATATAAGCTCCTTTTCGAATAATTCCTCTTTGACAGACTATAAGCAAAGAATGGATTTCCTTCTTAATTTTGACTATCTCAAATGCAAATCAAAAGCTAAGCCTCTTTGAAATTATATGTCAAATATTATGTGTAAAACAATTTGAAAAGATTCATGTTATCCACTTTTGCAAGCTTTTAAAATTCGAATAAACTTTGTATTTTATATGCAACAAATTTTTTCCATTATAGATATGAAATTTCGTCAGTTTGGTAAAAGAAGAAAGGCTTCTAGAAGGTCTTTCGCTTGTGCACTAGACTTGAAGATTTGCTTAGGTATTTCTACACTCATCAATTATTCCATAACTATGTCAAACAGTATATATGACAATTAACTCAGAAGATCTTACTCTTATGGAAAATAATATATCCAGTTGCCTATATATATATATATATATAGAGGAGCTCTAAAGGTTCAAGCATCACTTAGAGACGAAAAAAGCTTGCTATCTATTGTCTAGTACTTTATTGCATTGAGCTTGAGTGTTTAGTCTTGTAAAGAGTGAGATTGTGAGAGTAGACTTGAGAAATTTCATTTAGACTCAGTGTGACACGATCTTGGGGTCACTTGTGGCTGATTCGATTATGAAAGTCCACTATTAATCTTAGAGGCATAGGTGATCATCTCGATTCTATGAAATTGTTAGTTTCAAAGTGTGACACCGATGTCATGATCATTACGTTAGTCTAATTGTTATAGTTGTGCAACAATTGTGCAATTTGTTCATTGTAAAATTCTTTTCTTTTGGGCTAGGCCTTATAAATGTAGGCATTGTTTGAATAGCGTAAATAACTTTGTATCTCATGCCCTTTAAGTTACTTTGATTTATTTTCTGACACTTAATTTCGATTATTTATCACTATTGAATTTGCACTAACGTGACTCTAGAACTCCTTGAATCATTTATGATTTACTGGAATAATTTTTATCCTAAGTTAATTAGATACGTCTTGGCAACTAACTTAAAACCTTGTAAAACCAAGAGACAACTAAATCTTAACGTTTTGCAAATTGAAGAGACTCAATTACATTGAGTAAAGAATGAAACTTTTCATGAGCTATGGAACACATTATTCAGTAAAATCTATAATATTGTAATCCTAGTCAATGTGACAATGTTGAATGCCGAAAATACATTTTAAACCATCTTCATAATTTCTGTCCATCATTTAGATTGATTTGCATTATTTCTACAATAATGGAGATCATAAAGCGTATGATGAGGATTGATATGCAAGAGCATATATATCATCAAATGTAACTTTTAAAAAATATAGTAAAGTTTCAACATGAAATGGCATGGTGTTTGAAAATACCGCTGTAAAGGTTGAAAAGGGTGGAGGGAAAAAGGAGCGATATGATGGCGGGGCCAAACTGTGTAGCAAATTAAAAGAGGAAAGAAGGAAGTAGGGAGAGGGGGGGAAAAGATAGGAAGATTTGGTGAAAATCCTGATCAGGAGATCCTGTCGACAACTAAATAAAGTGTTTGGAGTTACGTGAGTTCAGGCAATTAGGGCAACTTCATCATCTTCATGTCATGCTGAGAATTAATAGGTGGCGTGATCTTCGTTATATCCATATACATATTTCAAACTTCCTCCAACTATGCCCTTCATTAGTTTATTCACCCCAAGTACCCAACACACTTTATGTTTGCACTATGTATATACGAATATAAATAAAAGAAAAATGCCATCGAAGCAATGAAGAAAAAAAAAAAAAAAAACCTAATTTCCATTGTACCCAAGTTCATACTAAAGTGGAGTTGGTGGAAGAAAAGGTAGCTCTGTATCATTTTATTAGCAAGGTTTTTAATTTTAGTCTTGCGAACGTACGTAAAGCTTTTTACATTGGAAGCATGATTGATTCAACTATAAATTTGTTGAATCCTAATATAAATACTAATAACTGGAGGTCCCAAACCAAAAGAAAAGAATGATGATCAGATTTAATGGCGATGTGGTGGCTTCCCACATGAACTTTGGTTATACGATGTTGAGCTGTTGGCTTTGAAAGTGACAAATTGCATGTTCTTGATCTCATGGGTTTTGAACTTTATCATTTACCTACTAAATTAAAAATATAAACAATCCTTTATCTATATACTTATATCCTTTTTTTTTAATTATTATATCAATTTTTTAATTTGTTAGAATGTAAAGCCAAAGATCCAATTTGTGGCGCCATGCTGATGAATCATTCTTTCTTGAGTTGCCCCATTGAACTTGAGTGGATTAAGCCCGCAAAAGAAATTTACTTTCTTAAAGTGAAAACATAATCACCAGTAAATAAATACCCTTTGGAATATTAGAGTTTAAATTAAAAGGCCTGCAAAGTTTGACATTTTTGCTTTAATCGCTAATTAATTTGATTGAAAAAATATTACGAGATTTAAATTTTTTACACTAATTGGTATAATGTGTGCTTAAAGCTCTACATATATTAGATTTCTTTCATTTTTAAACTATGAGTTTATTAATGAATTAATGTAAAATTTCTGATATGACAGTAATTAAAAATAATCGGTATACGGATTTCAATCCATTTAATGATATGAAAATAGCCTTGGAGCATTGAATTAATGAAGGTAGGGTTTCTTCTTGAATCATGAAAGGATCTTATGGTCTCTTGTATTTGTATTTATTTTGCTACGCATGTGCCTTCTAATATATTTTTTTTTCTGATGGTAATTTGTTTACCACCAATTAATTAGATGAACTAGTATATATTTGCTTCAGGAGACTCAAAATTCACAAAATATCATAAATAATCTAATTAACAAAATTGTACAGATTTCTAGGACAGTAGAACACTACTTTCCTCTTTTATTGAAGCATGAAGCTGCTTTTTGCATATAGACAACTAAATATGCCAAAAATATAATTAATTATGAACTGAAAAAGAAAATCCTCTCTAAATATTGTTTGAAAGCATCAATATATATTATCTTGTCCATTCTTTGGTAGAATTTAGCAATAAGGATGAAGATTCAAAAAAAAATGAAAACAAATAAAATAATTAAATAAGTGCATGAGAGCAGCTGTATAAACCTAGCTGATAGCTCTACATATGTATATACAGTGAGGAATCTTAGGTCCAATCATTTAAAGATATTTTTAGGACGAAAAGTAAATTATTAGAATAAGTACTATAATTACATTATTTAATAAAAATTACAACACAGACAACTTTTGAATGAAGAATTATTATATACACTGAAGTGTACAATCTTTTAGTTAATAGTTATCAATGCTACAATTACATTAAAAATTATAACTATAGTAATTATTTCATCAGTATTGTCGTAATAATAAAAACATTTTGATTAAATTATATGTTTTTTAATTATAAAATGGTTACGACATCTTTTTGAATTATGTTAACAGTTTCTGATTAATAATAAAATAATAAATATTAATTGATACATGTTGTAAGAAAGACATTCTCTAGTCAAGATGATCATGTATAGCGAAATATGTGACGGTGACATGGGCAAATCTTGAAAGACTTATTCCTTTGCATTAGGTAATATCATAATCTTGACTGCAATCTATGGAACTCATATTATATTTATACACACACACACATATATATACATATTCTGTAATATTGAGACATTAATATATTCATGTAGTGTGAGTCTCTCATGGACATGTTTCTACTCTCAAAATCCACCATGCCAAACAAAATAAAAATAAATAATGAGTTTTTGGTTTTGTTGTATGTATCATTTTCCCAAACCCCACCACTAGTCTTTTCGTGTGTCGAAAATCAAAGGAGGAAAAAAAAAAAATAATAATGTAAAAGAGAAATACTGGCTGGTGGAAGAAGATGGAATCCGATTAACAGACAAACAAAACCACCTTTCACACACAGACATAGAACTCTTACCCATATGTCCACCAGATCAGGAAAGAGATCATTAATAAGATCTTGATTTCAGAAATATTATCATAAATGGGTATAAGGAACTTCCATGTTCATGGCAACATGGAATTCTGCCTTCTATCTTCATCTCCTGCTTCTTCTTCTTCTTCTTCTTCTTCTTCTTCTTCTTCTTCTTTACTAAATCATCGTCATCAACAGAATCCATCAAATTGTTTGCTGTTACCTTTGTTTTATCATCAGCAGATTCAGGAAGAAGAGGATGATCAGCTCCTTATAGATGAGAAGAAGAAAATCCAATGCTTGCCTCTTCTAAGTAGTTTTCCAGAGCCCGAGGGTAAGGCTCATGTGATGAAAAAGGAGGATGCTTCTAGTACCTGTGATGAAGATGATCAGAAGTTGGAAGTTACTGTTGCTTTGCACATTGGGCTGCCTAACATAGAAGTTAATTCTGATGACGTTGGTCATGATTCCAAGCTGTCCTTGAATCAAAATAATAAAGATCAATACGAGGAACTCGTATTGATGACTAACAAGAAGTCTGATGATGATCAGGAGAATAATTGCGCCAATTTAAGTAATGGGTGTAAAAGCAGGTTTTGGATCCCAACCCCAACTCAGATCCTTCTGGGGCCAACACAGTTTGCTTGTTCAGTCTGCAACAAAACCTTCAATAGGTACAACAACATGCAGGTCTGTGATTCTTCTTCTTCGTTCCCTTCTTCTTTCTTAGGGCTTTATTAGTGTAAATATATGTATGTATGTATATAATATAAGGTTTCTAGCTTCAACCGTCTCTCGAGATGATTTCGTTCGTCTTTTTTCTTTCACTACAATAACATTGATCATATATTAATTAGGAAACTAAACCGATGAGGGAAAATATTATAATTAACTTTTTTTTTTTCTAGGTCCTGATTAATTTCTTAGGCCTTCACAGGCATGTTCTCTTTTCTCTCTTTTAAAATTTTCATGTTTGTATTCATAAATTGGTAAAGGTTAGGTTTTCTCGAGATGCACAATATTCAACACTAGCAAGTAGTTAGAGATCAGTAATTAAGTTCTCAGAGGTCAAAAAGATAGCACAAAAATGAAAGAAAGATATTAAAATTAGGAAGATGATAATTAATGTTTAAAAATAGAGAAAGTGCAAAAGCTTGCTAGCTAGCTCTCTATTATTTATAAGCCATCTCCTCCTAGAAAACCAGGGAAATTCTCAACTTTATATTGTCTGAACATACACTGGGTTTAATTAAAACACATCTTGGGAACTTCTTGGTGCTGTTCATCCAACAATGTAAGTCTAGATAAATATACTGGTAACAGCTTCTATATACTCGTGGACAAGGAAGGTGCGTGCTCATCGATCACAGGAACTACTATTACACTGTAGTAGTATATTGTCATCTTTACCTTTTTCATCTCACACCTTAATATATAATAGGCCGTATCATTGATCCAAACCTTTCAATTAGAGGGACCAGTTCATCTCACGTAATTTTAATAAAAATCAATGTCAATCAATATATATCCCGGATGGATCTTCAAACCCACATATAGATGTATAACAAACCAAATATTCATCTTATAGGGGAATTGCACAATAGGTATACCTTGTAAAGCCCATGTTGTTTAAGTAAACGACGTAGGGGATTAATTCAACTTGTAAGGAGTCTCAAGAGATAAATTTGCTCATGATGAAGTTATTGAACTAAAAATTTGCATATTCAAGCATTTCATTAAATATTACTTATTGGAGATGAATGAAATATGTCAAAACATAGATGCAGACAGTAGCAGTCATGAGGGAAATAAGTCATGGCCAATGCAATCAGATAATTCTCTGGACAGTTATAAGGTGGAGCAAGGTGGACCGATTGTCCTATTTCTCAACTTAATTATATACATGATTCTCTGAACCCAAGAAATATATAGGAACTTATTAATATTTATAATGAACATGATTTATACAGGAACTCTATTAATATTTTTACATTTATATAGTTGATGTATGTGTGTTAATTTGTATACATGGATTAATATTTAATATGATTCCTGTATAAAATTAATTCATAGGATTCATATATGTCATAATGTGTCATGCTCACGTGAACACTATATGAACTCATGTTAGTACATCATTTGAAATCAAGTGAAGGAAAATATTTTAACCAAAAAAAAAAAGAAAATTGTTCTCTCTCTCTCTCTCTCTCTCATAATTTCTGAATCATGATATAGTATATAGATTGGCATATATGGATAGTATATATAGATACGCACACATATCTTTAGACAAGTAGGTAAATCGATCTATGGCCCTATAATTTTACTTCTAATACTAGATAATTTTATATCTATAATCTTCTTTTCCTCAATTAATATTATGGTAATATATTTTTTTCCTTAAGTCCTTTCTCACTGCATTGTAACACTTTTGCTTTTATAAAAGAAGGTCATCTGTATGTCACCAACCAAAAAAAAAAAAAAAAGAAAAAGAAGGTCATCTGTATGAGAGCATGTTTGGTTCAACTTTTGCAAAAGTTTTTTTTTTTTTTTTGAATACCTCAAAAAATATAAGGAAAAAAAAAAACTCTTTTTTACTGCCATTTTGCTAGTCTTATATATTAATATCAGCCAAACAGGGCCTGGTACATTTGTAGGAAAAAAAAATAACAACTCGTGATATATATGAGCTTGAAGAATAGGATCACCATGATCGATCCTTTTGTTTATACAATCCATTATAAATTTACTTAATTAGCTAGCATTCTGAAAATATTGTTGCGGTTTGACACTCTTGTAGATGCATATGTGGGGACATGGATCCCAGTTCAGGAAAGGCCCGGATTCACTAAAAGGAACACAGCCGACAGCAATGCTAAGGCTGCCTTGCTATTGCTGTGCTCACGGATGCAAGAACAACATCAACCATCCTCGAGCGAAGCCATTAAAGGACTTCAGAACTCTTCAGACACACTACAAGAGGAAGCATGGAGTGAAGCCCTTCATGTGTAGGAAATGTGACAAGTGTTTTGCAGTTAGAGGAGATTGGAGAACCCATGAAAAGAACTGTGGAAAGCTATGGTATTGTAAATGTGGATCTGATTTCAAGCACAAAAGATCACTCAAAGACCATATACGATCATTTGGAAATGGGCACTCTCCTTATGACCCTTTTCGCAAAAACTTTGAAGATGACCGAAAATTCGCTGCCGGGTTTGAAGACGATGACTTGGGCTCTGCTGGAAGCTCTTTCTGATAATATTAAAATTTATCACCACATATAGGTAATTATATAGCGAGTATGGTGTAGATCAAATAAGCTTAGCTATGAGGTACATTTTTATATCTTTATATATAATTTCTGTATGTGCGTATGGACAGCTTGTCAAAGCTTGTGCTCAGTAACAAAAAACTCTCGAGAAGAAGGCGAGGTGTTTTTGTGAAGGGAACACAGAGAGAGGGGTTTGACACGGAGCATAGGCAGGAAGATAAGCAAGAATAATTATATTATATATATATGTAGCCATGAAGTAGATCAATTTTCCTGTGTGAGAGAGAGAGAGAGAGGCATTTAATTAATAGTTGAACTTTTTCTCATGCTTGTATATGTTTGATCAGGTAGTTCTCGTTCTTGTAATCTCTGATCTTAAGCGTCGGAGAAAATTTGTCTGCTTCCTGAGTGCTATTTCATTTCATTAATTAGCTAATTATGTTACTTATATTTCAGAATCTTCATTGGTCTTGTTCCATGCATGTTGTCACCTCTTTTAAGTTGCATGAAGCCAATTTAGATTTAATTCTAATTTTCTATTTTTCATATATTCAATTTTTTTTTTCCAATCCGTCTTATCCTCAAAAAATACGCAATTTAGTAATTTTAACTATGTCAACTTAATCTAAGATTTTTATTATTTTTTTTGTATAGTTTTAACAATTGTAATTTTTAATTTTTTCTTTTAATAAATACAACTTTTCAAATTTAAAAAAAAATGTTCTCATTCACTAGTGTATGTGTGTGTATATATATATAACATTTTATTAATTAACCTCAAACTAGAATTATAATTGCCGATCATTAAAAATGCTGTGGATTTTTTAATATTTTTTTAGGTGAAAACAATGTGAAACAAATTATCCTTCATAAAATAAAATGTAAAAAAGATATTAAATTTATACTTAAGTTATTTTGGAAGAAGGCTAGTATTTTCAAATATATATATTTAAACATCTTGCTCATAACCTAACCATTTGTAATTAATTGACTGATACGAGAGAAAAGGAATCGAGTTTAAACTTAAAACCAAGTGCTAATGAAAAAGTAAATTTTTGTCTGTGAACTAGTCTCCGTTTTTTAATTTGTTTCTGGATGGCAAGATTGAAGGGTTTTGGTTGCCAAAAGTCAAATTTTGAGGCCGTAACAAAGCCCACGAATTAAACTGGCAAAAATGTCAAACTAAACAAGGATTTTAATTAATAAATTAAATTAGAACACTTCATCAAGCGATCATTGTTTTATTTTTATTTTTTCCCTTGTAATCATGAACTCTCTCTCTCTCTCTCTCTCTCTCTCTCTCTCTCTATATATATATATATATATATATATATATATATGTAGAATATTGGTGTGTGAAAGCACTATTAAAAATCTATTATATATATATAATATTTTGTTAAGTATATAAGTCTATTAATAGATTTTTAATAGTGCTTTCACACACCAATAATATATATATATATATTATATGAATGAATGAATGTTGCTTTCGAGAAGAATTTGACCAGAGATGAAAACGGGTTGGGAAAATCTTCAGAGGGTTGTTGAAAATAGGGAATCAAATAAAGTTGGGGATCAACCCACCATCTTTTGTCGGAAGAACAAACTACAAAATTAAATAGACTGAAACTATTAACGATTTATCTATTTTTCAGAATGTTAAAACTACAACTATCAAATTATAATTATTATTATTATTAAAACATGGCCCCTCCTTAACATTTATGGCCTTCAATTCCAATGCACAAATTTTACTGATTTATGCCTAATCTTATATATATATATAAGATTAATTTAGGGTTAAAGAATAAATTTTACCCTAAAATTCTATATATATAAATCTTATATATGTCTATACATATAGAGAATTTTAAAAAAGTTAAAGAATAAATTAATTTAGGTTGTGAGTGAATTCACGGTCAAACTCGCCTTCTCTTGATCAAAGTCTTGACACCGTAAATAGGGAGTTCATTTGACTGATAGGGTCTACGGAAATAGACCCAAACAAAATAATAATAATAATAATAGTAGTAGTAATAATAATAATAATAATAATAATAATAATAATAATAATAATACCAATAATATAACATAATGACCTCGGCGCAAGAAATTGAGCCAGAAAAAAAATAAATAAATAAATAAAGAAAGCGCTTGCCAAGTTGATCTGGTTCACGGGTCAAACAGAGGGGCGGGTGTTTTGGATCTTTAAGACTATTTAGTGGCTGAAAATATATCTTTTCAAAAAAATATTAATATTCCAGAAAAGCCTTTTAAATATTTTTTTGAAAAGTTTTCTTTTTTTTTTTTTTCATAACTATGTTTATGAGAAAATAATTTTTTTTTATAAAAGATTAAAATTTTATGGAGGCAATTTATATTTTCTCACCAGATAAACATATCCTTAGAAACAATCTTACATATTACATGAGATTAAATATATATGCATCCTTTTATGTAATATCATTAATTACAATTATTAGATGAATTGATACATATTTAAGATACATTATATATGTACATGTAATATTACAAATATTATAATACTATAAAAAATAAAATAGTAGA
>JAJIYU010013306.1:0-13959 GCA_030144865.1 Tinospora cordifolia
AATATCATATTAAAAATACTATTTTCTTATTCAATTGGAGTAGTACATAATTACCCAACAATTCGATATGTCTAATATTAATCATCATATGCTCATCTATACTTCTATGCTTACTAATTAATTGCATACCAATGACAAATATACATATATGTATTTATATATAAATATATACGTATATGTGTTTTAAATTCAACTTTCGGTTATTACGTCACTAAAATCCCATGTAGTACAAATATTATGTCACAAAATTTCAGGTATTACAAAGACATAACTGAAGTCCGTCTAATGGGATAGAAGGCGACAAAGCGTAGAGAACGTGCAAAAAAGGGAAAGGTACAAAGAACAAGCACATCAACTGCAAATGACATATTTGAAGAAAGGTGGAAACAAATTATAAAATACAAAGAAGAAAAAAAAAAGGCTGACAGACAAAGGATGCAAGACGCATATGAAGTTAGTTCTGATCATAAAATTTGGATAATGGATACGAGTAATATGACCTTCGAACAACTTGAGGATCACCGAATGATTTGTAATGTTATAAGAAAAACGTATAAGAATTCGTAGTTTGTTATATATATAACAATAAATGTATGTTGCACAAATTACCTTAATTAAATAATATTTTGTTACTTGTCTTAATTACTATAAAAAGTAAAATAATTTTGTAAAATGAATAAATTTTAATTTTAAATAATATATAATTATAAATACATCATTTTTTTTGAAAATAAATAATATATATAATTATTTAAATAACTATTTAAAATCACGATTAGTAATATTTAAAAAAATTACTTAACAATTAATGTTTAAATATTTAATTATAAAAATATAATTTTTATATAAATTAAAATAATTATTTATATTTTTAATATAAATTTGAATAATAGTTATTTATTTTAAAATATATTTAATAAATAAAATAATGTAAAATAACGATATTTATGGTTTCAACGGTTAATATTTTCAATTATTTATTAAAAGTTAATGTTTTAAATAAATAATTATAAAAATTTTAATATATCTATTTAATTTAAATATGAATAATAGGTATTTTAAAAAAATATATTTTATAAATAAAATATTATAGTTAGTGTGTTTAATAAATTGTTGTGATTGTGGGAACCATACAGTACAGTCTAATAAACTTATAGTATTGTGATGAGTTGATGATGTAGATGATGAAATTGAGTGTATAATTTATTATAAACTAGCATAAGGGATGCCCTAACTGGGTTGACCCAATGTAGCCATCCTTCTCCGTGGAGAGAGATAGCTATCGTATTTCATCTTCTCTATGAATTTTGAGTGCACATATTCACCAAGAAAAGGTGTATAAAACACCCAAATTTATATACATTATATCCAAATACTTTATGTACTAAAAACAAAGTAAAAAAACTAAAATAGGTGATCATAGAGAAGTCGGGGAGAGATTGAGAGGGTGAAGGAGTTTGAGGGTGAGATAATTTAGGAGACATTGAGAAGCGAGATTGAAGTGGTGAGAGTCTTTGAGGGTGAGAGATTGAGAGGAGTTGGGGAAAAAAAAAGAGACCTTGGAGAGAAAGTGACATAGATGGTATGTAGGTGGGGTACAATTAACAAATTAACGCAAATTAATTTTAAATGTTTATTAAAGTAATAGGGTAGTATTTTAGGTAGTTTACAATGTCTTTTTGAACACCATTAACACAAATTAATTGTAAAGTGGTATTAAAATAATTAGGGGTGCACTTATAATTTTATTGAGTTTTATTTAACCGCAATAAGAAAAAGAAAAGAAAAAGATTGTGGTTAACAGAATTTTCAAACTATTTTCATCATCATCATTATCTTTTTTTTTTTTAATTTGATTTGTCTTAGCTGTAACTGGCAATGCAGTTTGAGTTGCAATTTACAACTCTTAAGAGAGAGAAGAAGAAGAAGAAGAAGAAGAAGGAGAAGAAGACTATGAGAATAACTTAAGAAATTCACTAAAAAAAGAATAAAGTATATTCAAACTATCCCCCTTAGTAGGACTGGCTGCCCGAACAAAATAATATGGCATTTCACAAAAGATGGTGAGTATAAGGTTCCAAGTGGATACCATGTTGCCCGTGAGCCGCAGTACAATTCAACTGCCAATGCGGGTGGGTCTTCATCCACAGGCCTCGACCCAACAGAACAGAATTTCTGGCAGTTCATTTGGAAAAATAAAACAACTAGCAAAATCGGGTTCTTCCTGTGGAGAGCCTGCTGCGGTTTCCTGGGATTCCCACAAAATCTAGCAAAGTGCAGAATTTACATTCCGGAGGATTGCAGTCTATGCCAAACTCAAAAGGAAGACATTGTTCACCTTTTCTTCACGTGCGAGTTCGCACGCGCTTTCTGGTTTGGGTGCCCTGTGAGTTTTGATGGCGTGCACGTGGCAGGTGAGACATTCAGAGCTACATGGGCAAATATCATGGAGTTGGCTAAGGGGAGAAACACGGATGAATTTTTTTGGCAGTGGATTGCTTGGGGCTTATGGAGACTATGGAAGACAAGAAATGAAGGGGTGCTTAAAGCACAATGAGCACTCCCAGGACGAGCCATTGAAATGGTGCACAGGCAAATTTCAGAGTTCAACAAAGCTGAGGATGGGGAGATCAGGAGCTGCCCAGAACAAGACGGGTGGACCCCTGGATCGTCAGGAATGCACCTGTACACAGATGCTGCATGGTGTCCCATGACTCTCACTGCTGCAGTTGGGTGATTTCTGGAAAGCAAGGAAAATGGAGTCTAGAGGTGTGGCTGTGAGTTCATTGGGACCGCAACATCAGTGGAAGAGGCGGAAGCTAAAGCAATTCTTATAGGCCTCGAAAATACTCCAAACTTTCATGAACTTGTAGTCCTCTCAAATGCCTTGAAGGTAATTCAGAGTATAAACCATCAACAGGAGGGGATAACTAGTATTGAACCAATCTTATTTGACATCAGGATCTTTGCTGGAATGAGGTCGATTTCGTTCAGATTCGTCCCAAGAGAATACAATGGTAAGGCACACAATTTGGCAAAGTACAGCTTTTACAGCAAGCTGAAAGACCAGTGGGTGGCTGAATATCCAGAATTTCTTTGTAATAGTCAAGACGAACAACAGGGTCCCACTAGGAGCCATCGTCTATGTTCGTAGTATGATTTAAGCCTTTAATATTAATATTATCCGTTGTCAAAAAAAAAATATAAGACACAGACACAATTACTTGAGAGGCGACTAAATTAGAACATCACCAATCTATGCTAAAATTGGTGTAGGTTAGAGAATTTGGGGTGGGTTGGCCCCACAATTTACAAGGGGCATAGCTTCCTACTATCCCGCTCTCTTTCTAGTTTTTTAAATTCCTCTTTAATATTTTTATGGATAAATTTAAAAAATTTATGAAAAAACTAAAAAATAATTTGAATTTATATCACTAAAAATATAGTTTTATATTTATGTTTATCATTTATTAGAAGTTTTATATTAATTTATCACTAATTTTAGCAAAATATTTATAATTTTAATGTACTAATGATAAATTTATAATATAAAGTTAAGTTTGACTTAATACATTTAATTTTCTATGCTTTATCTTTTTATAATTAATAAATTACTTTTTGTATAAAAATTAATTTAATATCATAATAAAATTAAATTTTTAGTTATTTATTTACCTATAGATATATTAAATTTAAATTATAGTATACATAAAAATAATAAAATTTATATATAAAAATATTAATTTTAAATAAAGTAGTATAAATAGATATAAAATAAAATTAGAGAAATGATGTAAATGAGTTGAGGTGAACTAAAATTAAAAAAAAAAAAGTGAAACTCACTTTAAAGAGGATGTTTATCCAATTGGGGAGTTAAAATAGTACGACTAATTGTTAATTCTTTAATTTACTGGACAGTTTCTGATTTACTTATCTTGATCTTGGCAAGAGAACCACGCCAATCTGATGAAGATAAAGAAAAACTTGTCTACAAAAAGGTATCATTTTTATCTGTGATGTGATATGTAATTCTATCAACATCTGTCTCTTCCTTTCCTTCTATTTACAAGTACACTAATTGATATTGAAAAAAAAAAAAAAAAAAAGAGAGAGATGACATGATCCACACACATATTCGCACTATATTAATTAATGACCCATGTATAGATTCATCAATTAATAAATAAAATGTCCGACTATATGTTTAATTGAAAAAGGAATACATTTATTTACTTTTTTTAAGAATATAAAAATAACCTTATACGCAATAATAACATAGAATAATCAACATGACGTTATAATAATTATGAAGTTTTATTAAGATCTGCGTTTCCTTCGAAGATGGTCGATAAATGAATAATAATTCATATATAAACGCATGCTAGCTAACTCATGTGCATATTCGTATTATATTAATTAATGTTTTTTATTACAAAAATTAAAATATTAAAAATTAAAAAATAATTTTATTGCGTCTGTTTAAATTAGATCAAAAGTTGTCAATTTAATCTTAATTAATTTACTTAAAAATACGTTTTTGTTTTTAAAAAAATAAAATAAACTCTTAATATAATGTCGGGGTGGCATCAGCATTGTTTTTTTTTTTTAAAATAAAAATTCAATTCCTCTGTTTTTATATGATTGTAACACCGGGAATTATTTTCCTAGTTTTTTTCGTTCTCTTAATGTAAGTTTGGCAACGGAAGGAAAGAGAGACAAACATTTTCTGCACGTGCTAAAAAATAAAATAAAAAAATAAATATTTACACACTGTCGTGACCTACACGCACGTAGCTTATTAACTTAACATACTACAACTAAACTTCAACGGCAGGATCTTGATCTACGGATTCCACGAGAGGCAAACGAATCATCATCGGCGGTGTGGGAGAAATTTAGTGGGGACACGTGACAATGCTTTCGGGACGAAACACGTGTCCACATTAGGGGCATCGCTATCACCGTGTTCTTTTCATCCAAATCGCCGAATCATCCGTGTGGAGCGACAGAGGGGGCAAGAAACGTGGCTGGAGAACCACGTGTCGATGCAGTTAGGGTGAAACACGTGTCCGCACCAGGGTATCACTTTGACCGTCTCTTTTTCATCAAAGTTGCCGAGGCAAACTGCGCAATCGTTTTGCTCCATGGCTTTCGTATGATCGTACAAGGACAGCGGAAGAGAAGCCACGGCCGAGGGTGATCGAAGATTCTGCTCTGTGGACCCCGTTGGCGAAGATGATGATGGTGGTTGTCTACGATGGACACGTATATGGGGTCTGCTATGTGTGAAGTCGGTTGTATCGGGGCGACGGCTACATATGTAACATAATGTAGTTAAGAAGAGACAGGTGAGAAGGACCACGGCGGCTATGATCATAGGGGCATCATATGTGCCGGCATGCGTCTTTGGATTTGTAGATGGAGGCAGTGATACTGCGCCATGCGATGCATCGTCGGCGAGTAGTTTTCGGTACTGTGATTGCATCGAATGGATGAGAAACGATATGGGAAGCAGAACCATGAGGTGAAGGCTTGAAAGGGAGGAACATCCAGGAGGGCTAGCATAGGGGTACACCGCGGTTTTCATAGGAAAGTGAAGTTTTAAGAGAAGATTTTATCGTGCCTTATCTTATAAAAAAAAAAAAAAGCGAAGTACCAATGAGATGGCGCCATTTTGTTGACGGTCTTTTTCCTCAGGACACGTGGAAGTGTTGTGGAGGTTGCCAACATGACGTGCGTCCTTGTGTGATGGTGCTTATCCAACACGTGGTCACTGGTCATGTTTTGTTTTTTTTTGTTTTTTTTTTCAAGAAACAACCTGCTAACAGTTTGTAAAAACCAGAGGCTAGTGCCTTTGCAATATCATTTTCCCGTCATTTACCGACAACCGGAAAATTTTATTGTAGAAGCCAAGGGCATCTCCATGATTCAGCTTATTATACCATTCACCTCATCCATTTTTTCACTCGTATGGTAACTCATTATATTTTCACTTATAATATTATAAATTTATAAAATATTACCATATAAATTTTATAATCATATCAATTTATTAAATACATTAATTATAATATTTTATTTATAAAATATTTATTATACATATTTAAATTAAAAAATATATATAATTATTTAAATTTAAATATCACTCATCTCTATTTTAATAGTTATTTAATAAATATATTAAATTTTTTTTACAAATTAATAATTTATTTATATTTATATATTATTTAAAATTAAAATTTATTCATTTAATAAATTGTTTAAATTTTTAAAAATATTATTTAAATTTTGAAAAAAATATATTTAATTATTAAAAAATATATATTATTTAACTTAAAATAATTCTCATTTTATTTTTACTTAAAATAATTTATTATTTTATTTTATAAATTAAAAATAAATATATTTTAAAATTTTTATTTAAAATATTAATTTTTATTATATAAAATAGTTAAAAAATTTTGTTTATAAAAATTAATTATTTTAAATAAATAAATAAATAAATAAATAAATAAATAAATATATATATATATATATAAATGTATATATATATATCTACAGCGCCAAAAATTTCTGGGCACTGCAACTACAATGCCTTCTTTTTTTTTAAAAAAAAAAAACTCACCAAGCACTCGATGAATTTAATTTGTGTCAGACGCCCAACAACGGGCGTCTGACCCAGATGGGGGATATTGAGCGCCACATTAGCGCTCAATATCCCTTCGTTGCTAATGCCCTAAATACAAGCTAATGCCTCTTGCTGGTTGATGATACCCTGCACCACCACACTTGCGTCCGAACAAACTGTGAATCTTTTGAACTCCCGGGTGCTATCAATACCAATTAGGATACCTCTTACTTCAGCCTCCTCTACGATCCTGTTTCTGCTAAGTATACACATCCCCCCTTTAGAATGATATTGTCCCTGGAGCATAAGACCCACGCAACTACACTCTTTGATGACTGCAGACACCTTGCTGCAATTGTATATAGACAATAACTCGAATTCTCAATAGACCAGTTTTCCGGGATAGTATTTCCTTCTATTCCTTCCCTCCCATTCTCTCTTCTGGAGAACTCATCAATTTGCACATGGACTAATTCAATAACCCTCGCTAGATTTATGAATTGAGCTCTAAAAACCGCTTCATTTTTTATCTTCCACAACCTCCATAGCCCCATGCAATCCATTGCCAAAAATTTTCCTCCTCTTTTCTTTCCTTTGCCCAATAAATTATGTTTAGCCATGAACGTTTGAATGATTCTCCCGCCAGCTTTAAAGAATCAAAGCTCTTTGGGCACCCAAACCAAAAGGCTCGACATACTCACATGTCAAGAAAGTATGGACATTGTTTTCCTAATTGTTGTGACACAACTGGCATTTGTTTGGGATGAAAATCCTTTTCTTAGCCAAGGCTGCTGGGAAGGCGAGGAACTTATTGCAGGCTCTCCATAAGAAAAACTTAATTTTACTTGTGGTCTGAATTTTCCATATAATTGCCACATTATGGTTTCCTGTGTGATCACCTCCTGGTTTGAGAGCTTGCATCCCTTGCCGATTAATTAAAATTAGGCTCTCTAGCTAGTTGATATCCACTACAAACTGTGTACTCCCCATTCTTGGAAAAATGCCACAACAATTTATCCTGTCATCCACTCCTACTTAATGGCATACTCTGGATAATTTTTGCTTCCTTTCTACAAAACACCCTTCTGAGAAGCTCCAGATTCCAGTGTCCAGTTCGTTGATCCACCAAATCTCTCACTTTGGTGTAGGAAGCCCTTGGTTGCGATACAATTTTGTATATAATAGGCTTTGGAAGCCAAGGGTCTCTCCAGATATTTATCCTCTCCCCAGTACCAACCTTCCATATTAGCCCCCATTCGTCATTAATGATTTACCCAAAATTAGGCTACGCCATCCCCAGGAAGGTCTCCTACCAACAGTTACTCCAAGGAAATCAATATTCGAAAAATATTTAGCTTTTAGAAGGGCCCCTAATAGTCCATCAGGTTGATGAATAGTTCTCCAACACTGTTTTGCCAATAGGGCCATATTCATTGATTCTACATCCCTTATGCCCAATCCTCCCGCCTTATTGGGCCAACATAAGTATTTCCATGAGCACCAATACACTCCTTCATTTTTCTGACCAGAGCTCCACCATAAACGAGCAATCTGGGAGCATAGTCTTCTGTATGTTCCTTTAGATAAACAAAAACATGACATACAGTAGTTAGGCATGCTCATTGCTATTGACTTAATTAGAATTTCCTAGCCTGCACAGTTGAGAAACTTTTCTTCCCATCCACCAACGTACCTATCCACTTTAGCTACTATCTTGTTGAAAACATATCTTTTACATCTTCCGAACTAAATCTTAGCTCCCAAATAAGAGTTGAAATAGTTGCATACCTTCATCTGAAAGTGTATCGCCAGGTCATCTCCCTCTAAATTTGATATTAACAGGCTAAAAATGATAGCACTCTTATCCTTGTTGATACATTGCCTAGAATGGCAGCAGCGTGGTCAGGTCTTCGTGTGTCGCCCTATGGAAAAATAAAGAATTATCGGCAAAAAGGAGGTGAGATATTATTGGTCCCCGCCTACTAACTTGAAAACCATGAAGGGTTTTATTTTTCACAGCTTTCCTGATCATCCCAGAAAGAGCCTCAGTACATAGGATAAAAAGATAGGGGGAGAGTGGATCCTCTTGGCGAATTCCTCTAGTGGGTTCTATGGTTTCTTTGCAACTTCCATTAATAATAACCTCATATGATACCGTGGTTACACACATACAAACCCATCTAATCCATAACGTGGGAATCCCTTTCGATCCATGATCATGCCAATGAAATTCAATTCCACTCGATCATAGGCTTTTGACATGTTCGTCTTTGTGATAACATCTCTATGTATTGCCTTACCTCCAAATATTGAGTGGATAATCTCATGAACCACTAATATACTTTCTAAAATTTGTCTCCCTTTTACAAAAGCAATCTGTGCTAAACTAATGAGATTTGGAATGACTAATTTCAACGTATTCACCATTGTCTTAGCTAAAATTTTGTAAATAGTGTTGCATAGGTTAATTGGTCTGAAATCTCCTACATTTCTTGGCTGGCTGCATTTCAGAATTAGAGTTACATAAGTCTTATTCCAATTTGGATCCATATAGAAGCTGCTAAAAAAGCTCTTAACAGCCTGCAATACATCTCCTCTAGTAATATTCCAATAATCTTGGAAAAATCCAACTGTGAGACCATCCGGTCCTGGTGCCTTGGTTGGACCCATATCAAAAAGAGCCTTCTCAATTTCCTGTTAAGCAAAAGACTGATTGAGAATTGCCATTTCCCGATCAGTAAGTTTTTTAACTGTAATCCCTTGCCCAAAGTTGTTTACCTCCACCTGACTTGATGTGAACAAGCTCTTGAAGTGGTCCGTGATCATCCTCTCAACCACTTTAGGATCATTAGCCCATTCACCACTGTCATTCATTAATTCTAGTATTCTGTTGGACCTCCTTCGTTGCTTTACCTTCTTGTATTCCTGTCCCCTTTTATCAACCATTCCACCCGAGCTCTTGTTTTTTAGTACCCATCTTCTAATGTCAGCTGATCTTTTAATTTTGCTTCAACACTCCTCACCTCCTCCATATTGCCACCAGCCTCGTAGTAGGTACGTAAGAGTTTGGAGTATTGATCTATCATTCTTCTTGAATTGGCTTCTAGGGTTCTCTTTCTCCAGTTGAGTAGCTCCCTTGATGTTCTTTGGATGATTTCAAAGAGAGACGAATGGTGATCTTCTCGGTCTTTGGCCCAATATGCTTCCACTGTCTCTCTACAACCCTCCATCTTACTCCATCTTCTATCATATTTAAGCCTCTGCTTCCGAAATGTAATCTTAGAACCTGTTGTATCTGTTATTATTGGCAAATGGTCCGAGCCCAGAGATGACAAGATTTGAACCATAGCAACTAGGAATTTCTCAACCCATTCCCGAGAGCCCAATGCCCTATCAAGCCGTTCCAAGATCAAATTCTGTGCCTCCCTTTTGTTACTCCATGTGAATCTTGGGCCCCTAAAGCCCAAATCAATGAGAATAGATTGATTAATAAAATTTTTAAAGGCATCGGACTCATTCTCACTCCATGGGATCCCTCCCAACTTTTTACTAGCCTCCAATATTGAATTAAAATCCCCCAAAAGGATCACCGCCTGTTTTGAGGCTTGAATTCTCTTTGCTAGAACCTGCCATTGTTGCTTCCTCACCCCACTATTAGTGCTTGCGTAGACTCCAATTTCCCTCCATTTTGTTCCACTTTGAACATCTTCCACGTTTCAATGAAAAAATCGCCATATAGGACCACTGCCACCCTGACTTCCTCCTTCCAAAAGACTCCCATTCCCCCACTTTTACCTTTTGGGGGAACCGTTAAACTAGATTGGAATTTGATCTTCCTCCTTACTTGTTCCATCTTTCCTTTCGTATTTTTTGTTACATCAGGGGAACGATTGTGCACCAGTTTTTCCATTGCCCTAACTGTCAGGGGGAGTTCTCCACACCTTGACAGTTCCAAGCCATTAGCTTCATTAGGGAGGGAGAGGCCATTCAGGGTCGGTCTCCTCCACCCCTTTGCATTCATCGTCCCCAAGACCTTTGACCTTTTTTGAGCAAAACCTCCCTGTATGCCATCCATTTGCATCTTGCCTACTGCACCTTCCATGTGTCTAAAACCCTTTGTTCCCTGATGGAGGAGCAAGGAGGAGGACAAGATCATCGGGATTAAATTTATCATTTCGGGCTCTCTTCCTTCTTGCCATGTGAACTTTCTCCCATTTGAGTTCCCCTTTCGGGCTTTATTCCTTCTTGCCCGACTTCTAGATTGTAAATATTCCCCTCCTTTGGCCCCTCTTGGTCCGAGCAGGGGCCCATTTGCCACTGCCCTTCATTTGAGGTTCTATCATAAGTGGCGGGGGATGGGTCGACCGCAATCCGGGTTTGATTCTGAATAAGGGGAAGAATATTTAATGGAATAGGGTGGACCGTATGTGGGCATGGGGCCATTTGAAAACCCATTAGGGTCGACCATGGCTGCAGCGACACATTTGATTAGGCCATGCTGAGGTCCAGATTGGTTGGGTGCTAATCCCGGATAGACCCCTCTAGGGGGGCTTTCCCTTGTTCCTCCACTCCCTTCCAATGGCTCATACTGCTGACAACGTAAGTCATCCCAGCCTCCATTCTCCTATTTACTCGGCTTGACGCTAGATTGAACTGTTGTTCTTGAGTCACTGTCATCATCAATGTTTTGCCCTTCTCCCCTTGCTCTCGTCTTTTCTGCTGTTCTCGTGATTACCTCATCGTCGGTTGTCGGGATGTTTACTTTGTTCTTGCCCTTCTCCTTTCGTAAGCCAACTACCAGTTCCTTCCGTTGTAGGTTTCTTATTTTTCTCCTCCTCCTTCTTTCTCTCTTTCTTTTCTACTATGCACCTTCCATCTCTTTGGAGATCTAGGCTGTGCTCTCAACCATTCTCCATATTGATGATGCGGAAACGTTACTTCTTCAACCCGATCATGGGTGTCCTCACAGAATGCTTCTTCGTGATCAATGCGACCACATCTATGGCAGAAACTTGGAAGCCTTTCATATTTAAGAGTAACCCATGCCTGGGATCCTCCCCCATAAATTTTGACGCCCCTCACGAATGGTTTATTAATCGAAACCTCTATTCAAGCTCTCATGAACTTGCATTGCTCAATCCCTTTTCTTTGGGGTGCACTCTCTGTTCTTATCACTTTTCCTGCTTTGTTAGCTACCAACTTTAGGATAGAAGGGTCCCTACAATCCAAGGGTAATCCTTGAAATTGCACCCAAAACAACAAAGTTTCAAAACTTAGCAGTTTAACTTCAATGCTCGGGGCCCAAGCTTGGACAAGAAATAAGTGATTATCATACAGCCATGGTCCATTTTTCAACACACACATTTTTCCCCGCTCATCTCTGAAGAACACCTGATAAACTTACTGTTCCACCTCCTTGAATCTGACATCCGAGTTAAGACCCCAAGCATGGATTAAGCTTTCCCTTAAACTAGCTTTGCTATATCTTTCTGCCGTAATAAGTTACCAAGATGCTACACTTATTTCTGGCTACGCACTGCATCTTCAAATTTTTTGTGATCGCAAGTTTCACTTCTTCGTTCGTTAGCTTGACCGAGCTCAGCATGCTGGCAATATCCTCCTCCATTCTTTTTGCTACACTTCTCTTTTGCTTATCTCCACTGAGCCCTAATATCCTCTCAGGACACCTCCTCCTCCACTATGGATAAGAAAACACGCCTTGGGGTACTTCTCGCTCCAGGCACACCGAGTTCACTGTTGAGCCCATGAGACTTGTAGTTCGTTTATGTTTTAGGTTATGGTCACTGGTCATGATTTGAAGTTTTAAATGGATCAGAATAAAATTATCTTTTTTCCTTTAATTTTTTAGGTATTTTTGCATATTTGAAATTAATTAACATTTTTATCACTGGAAGGTAAAAATGTATATATATGAATGACAATTCGTGTTGCCATATCACAAATAGATCGTATCGTAAATGGGTTTGATCTATGTACTGTAAACTTAAACATAATTTATTAATTAATCGTATCACATTTATAAACTTAAACCCGACTCATTAATTAATCGTGTCATGATCGTGTACCCTTATATAACTTATTTAATTTTTTAATCAAATTTTAAAATTTTTTTATAAAAATATTAAAAAATAAAATATATTAAAATAAATTAAGTTTTATAAAAATAATTAAAATGTTATATTATTAATAAATAAATAAAATACATTAATTTTAAATAAACTTATTTATGATTTATCTATTAACTTATTTATAATCGTTTTAAATATGTCATTTTCTAGTTTATCAGGATAACTTATTTATGACCTAAACCTAGTCATGTTTAATCGTGTTTGACCTGTTTTGACCTAAACTTATTTATGCTAAACTCAAATCCTTTAACTTTGTTTAATGTTCGAGTCAGATCATAAATTGCCAGCCCTATATTTATATATATATTTAAGAATCAAACTAGAAAAAATTGAAAAATTCAAGAATTTCTTCAAGAGAAGGAGAAGAAAACTCAAGAACACTAGAGAGAAGAAAGAATTCCAAGAGAGAATTGTTCTCTTTGTTGATGATTTCCATGAGGTACAAGATCCCTTTATATAGTGTTTAAAATGGGGGGTTACATCAACCATAATAATGATATTTAAATAATCTCATTAATTTGGACATTATGGGATTTAGAGGTTACATAACACTAAATATTAAAAGGGTTACAAAGGCATTCAATTTTTTTATTATTATTATTTATAACACTCCCCCTTTGAATGCTTTTTATATTAGAATATACCTCATTAAAACCTTACTAGATAAAACCCAGTGGGAAAAAAAAACTAGAAGGAAAAAGAATATATATTCTGATGGAGTCTTGTAATATTATTAGGACTGCCTCGTTAAAAACCTTGCAAGGAAAACCCAGTAGGATAAAACCTTAGCTAAGGGAAAAAGAGTACAGTGCACTAATCAACAACTCCTCTTTATTCTCCCCCTGTTAATGATATCATTTAAAATCTCGAAGCTGACGCATCCGAATGTTATGGACAAACTTTTCAAATAATGTAGTCGGTAAAGCCTTTGTAAACATATCTGCCAAATTCTCACTCGAACAAATTTGTTGAACTTCAATCTCACCATTCATTTGAAGATCACGTGTGAAGAAGAACTTTAGCGAAATATATTTTGTTCTATCTCCTTTTATATATCCTCATTTTAGTTGTGCGATGCAAGCAACATTATCTTCATATAATATTGTTGCAGCATCATTCTTCGAAGATAAACCACAAGTCCCTTCAATATGTTGAATCATTGATCTTAACCAAACACATTCT
>JAJIYU010013307.1:0-13974 GCA_030144865.1 Tinospora cordifolia
TATAATCATAATTTTTTTCTTCCAAAAATCCACTAAATTGATTTTTATTCCTCAATTGGGTAACTAGGACATGCCAAATTTTTCATTCACCAATTTTGTATAATATTCTAAATAAAAATAAAAATAAAAATTTCATATAAAATTTTCGAGATGTTACAGACTACCAGAAGTTGAATCAAGCTACAGTAAAGAATAAATATCCTTTACCAAGAATTGACGACCTATTTGATCAATTACAAGGAACCACTCATTTCTCTAAAATTGATCTTTGGTCAGGATATCATCAGTTGAGGATTCGAGAGTCTAACATTAACAAGACGACCTTTAGAACAAGATATGGACACTTCGAGTTCACCGTGATGCCTTTTGGTTTGACCGAGGCCCCGGCTGCCTTCATGGATTTGATGAACCGAGTATTCAGATAGTGCCTTGACCAGTTTGTAGTTGTATTTGTGGATGATATCCTAATCAACTCTAAGTCAGAAGGTGAACACTTATAACACTTTAGGATCGTACTAGAAACTCTCAGAAGAAATTAGTTATATGCTAAATTCAGTAAGTGCGAGTTTTGGATGAGGACAGTCAACTTCCTTGGCCACGTAATGTCAGCAAAAGGCATCTCTGTAGATCCAGAGAAAGTGGAAGCTGTTATGAACTGGAAACAACCCAAGACAGTAACTGAAATAGGAAGTTTCTTGGGCTTGGTAGGCTACTACAAAAGGTTCATTAAGAACTTTTCCAAGTTGGCAGAACCTATAACTAAGTTGACCAGAAAAGGAGTTAAGTTCCAGTGGGATGAAAAATGTGAACGGTCATTCCAAGAACTGAAAACAAGATTGACTACGACTCCTGTTCTAGTCACTCCAACTCCTAGTGTTACGTACACACTGTATACTGATGCCTCACTGAGTGGATTGGGCGCAGTCCTGATGCAAGAAAACAAGCCATCGATTTTGCCTCAAGACAACTGAATGTCCATGAGAGAAATCACCCTACTCACGACCTAGAGCTAGCGGCCATTGTGTTTTGCCTGAAGATTTGGAGACACTACCTTTATGGAGAGAAATTTGAGCGATTTTTATATCACAAGAGCTTGAAGTACATCTACACCCAGAAGGAGTTGAAACTTTGGCAACGGAGATGGATCGAGTTCTTGAAAGACTATGATTTTCAACTACACTACCATCTGGGGAAGGCCAATTTAGTGGCTAATGCCTTGAGTAGGAAGTTCAACGAATAGGAGGAAGAGAAAGGCCAAATGTACCAGTTGATCGAAGATTTTAGGTTGGGTGTAAACCTTGATGAGAAAGAAGCCTATCTTTACAATATGTCCTGCCAACCAGACTTATTACATTAGATCAGGGATGAATAGAGGCAAGACAAGTGGCGTGCTCAACTAATTGAAGGAGTCATGCAAGGAAAGCATACTCACTTCAGGATGGATGCTGAAAACATCTTAAGGCTCGAGGAAAGGATATGTGTACTTCAGTAGGGACAGAGCAAGCGGGTCATACTTGATGAAGCTCATCAAACTAAGTATACCATGCACCCAGGTGGGGATAAGATATACAAGAACCTCGGGAAAACCCACTGGTGGAGAGGAATGAAAAGGGACATAGCTAAATACGTCTTTAAGTGCTTAACATGTCAACAAGTGAAAGTAGAACACCAAAAACCCTCTGGAATGTTGCAACCACTTCCAATCCCTGAATGGAAGTGGGATAACATTGTTGTGGACTTCATTAGTGGTTTACCAAGAAACGAAAGAGGAGAAGACACTGTTTGGGTGATAGTGGTTCGCTTCTTGCCAATCAGATCCACAGACCAAGTCAGCAAGCTAGGAGAAATCTATGTGAAAGAAATCGTCAGACTTCATGGTGTACCCAAGACTATCGTGTCTGATAGAGACACTCACTTTACTTCACAATTCTGGCAGAATCTCCAGAAGGAGATGGGTACTAAGCCTACCATGAGTACAACCATTCACCCTCAGACGGATGGTCAGTCTGAGAGAGTTATCCAGATTTTGGAAGATATGTTGAGGTCTTGCATTTTAGAGTTCAAGGGAAATTGGAGCAAGTACTTGCACTTGGCAGAGTTTTCCTATAACAACAGTTATCAACCAAGCATAAAAATGGCTCCATTCAAAGTTCTCTATGGAAGACCTTGCAGATCACCTACCTGTTGGGCTAAACTTGAAGATCAAGTATTAACTGGGCCAGACATGGTGGAAAAATGAACTACCAAGTCAACTTAATACAAAGGAGACTGACTACTGCACAGAGTCGTCAAAAGAGCTACGCTGACAAAAGGAGAACACCATTAGAGTTCCAAGTTGGGAACAAAGTATTTCTAAGGATCAGTCCTCGAAAGGGTATCAAAAGGTTTAGATTCAAAGGGAAGTTATCTTCAAGGTTTTTCGGACCCTTTGAAATACTTAGAAGAATAAGGGAATGTGCTTATGAGTTGGACCTACCAAATCGGATGACTTCAACACATAACATATTCCATGTATCCATGTTGAGGAAATACAAACCTGACCCCTCTCACATCATTCACTGGGAGGAAGTGAATATTCAAGATGATGCTACCTATGAGGAAACAACGGTCAAAATTCTTTACCACAAGGTACAGAATCTAAGAACAAAGGATATTCCATTAGTAAAGGTGTTGTGGAAACATTAGGAGGTAGAAGAAGCCACGTGGGAACTCGAAAGCGAAATGAAGACCAAATACCTTCATCTGTTCACAAGGAATGTCTAAATATGTCCAAATTTCTAGGACGAAATTTTTTCTAAGGAGGGTAGGTTGTAACATCTCAAAAAATTCATATGAAATTTGAATTTTTATTTAGAAAATTATATGGAATTGACGGATGAAAAATTTGGTAAGTCCCAGTTTAGTCAATTAAGGAATAAAATCAATTTAATGGATTTTTGGAAGAAAATATATGAATATAATGTATAACATGGGATATCATAACACAAGGATATGTGCAATTTTTTGAAGAAAACAATATTAGAAAGTCAATTGGGATCAAGATTTGGCAAAATTTTGAAAATAAAACAAGAAATTCAGCTGAAAAATCAAAAAAATAAACTTAAAACACATCCAACGGCTGCAAACCGTAGATCTAGATCTAATCTCACGAACTGACGGTCACAGGAGGATCCGCACCAACCACGAGTGCACTGAATAACGAGGATCCAACGAACAAAAACAATAGAGGAAGATCAAACGGCCATGACCTAAGCCACAAAATGAAGATCGCGAACACGCACAGTACGCTCCAGCGCGCCTCGAGCTCAACCCTCCGATCAAACCCGTATGCGTGTCTCAAGGAAAATCTTAGGAACAGAATAAAAGCCAAATTACAAAATACAAAAAAAATCATGAAAATAGTAAAAAAAAATTGTCAAAAATACCAAAAATCTGAGATAAATACAAAAAATTGATTTTTAAATTTTAAAAAAAATTATGAAAAATACTCATTTTTCCTTAAAATTAGAAGATACGAAATTAAAGAGAATTTAGGTGTTTTACTTCAAAAAAAACTCAAAAGTTTCTATTTTTCTCCCTTTGAAAATCTATGTAAACCCCCCTGGGCTCTCAATTCCCTCATTCCGAAAATAAGAGTTGAAATTGCCTCTTATTTTCTCTAAGCCTTCTTCTTGGCACCTCTTCCCATCTTTCTTTCGTCTTACCTATGTGTGAGAAGTTCTTCTCTAAAATTGGGAAATTAAGTTGGGCGATCTTCATTGGCACTAGTACGTTGGGGAATTGCTGTTGAAATTTTTGAAGAAAGCATTACAAGGTGGAAGTGATTTCTAGAACACCCTTCTATTCTTATTTAAACTTATGGCATACTAATTGCTTGTGTGTTTTCCACTGAAATTAAAGATTTTCAATTTCAGTTTTAGAATTTTAAAAGTTTATTTCAGTTTTTCAGTTTTGATTCATGTTTAAGCAATCATATCATCCATGCCATGTTAGTATCATGCTTAGGCTTTTAATATGATGCATGTTTTATGAGTATTTCATGAATTGACTATATATATTCTAAATTTTAGTTTGATTTCATATTCGGAAGTTTATTTTATGAGATCATGATATGAGAATTAGTCTAAGACGATGGTGATATAACCACATACCATTATAGTGGTCAAGGCGACACTATGGATGTTCTTTTCATATGAGTTAGGTCATATGGGTTTCAGACCTACGTACTTGAGAGTCGTGTACCACATTACCTGGTGGTTCACCATGTGTAATGGGTCGATGCCGACACGTGCCACTAACTGGTTGATGTCGAGTGGGCCCTGTTTACTTAGTTAAGAGCATTAAGGGATTAAAGGCTCTTTTGGTCTAATTGAACAAATTGTTGTTTGAAACGCCTAATGATTCCAAGTGTTTAAATTATGATTATGTTATGTGTTTGAATATGAAAGACGATTGTTCGAAAAGGATCCACTGGGCTATGTGCTCACTCCTTTTCTTATTTTTCAAGAATATGAAACTTATGAAGCAGTTGAACATGGATAGTTCTTAGATAGTTTCTTTCTTATTATAATTTTTTTGAATTTTTAAGGGCATGTTGCTGAAAATTTTTATGCTTTTCTACTGAAAAGTATTTTTTGAAGTTTTTCACTATAATAATTAATTTTTTTTTGAGATGTTTAGTACTTTCAATTATGAATACAATAGTTTGAATTTCTTTATCTCTTTTAATTTGCCTTGATTTATTAAAGTGGAAATTTTGTATTCTTGAATTTTTATACAAATGCACGAGATATTGAAAAGAA
Organism: Tinospora cordifolia; assembly: GCA_030144865.1. Classification (NCBI taxonomy): domain Eukaryota; kingdom Viridiplantae; phylum Streptophyta; class Magnoliopsida; order Ranunculales; family Menispermaceae; genus Tinospora; species Tinospora cordifolia. The sequence continues at coordinate 4,803 of JAJIYU010013307.1, forward strand.
AAGAACAAGTGAGTGTCACTTGTAAAGTAACATTAGCCCAACCCGCCATTTGGTTTAGTCCATTGTCAAGAGAACGATAGTCATGTACACTGCTTAAAGATACGGGGGTTGGGGTGTTACACTCTTATACAACCTTTATAACACCTCGACCCCTAGAAATAGGTTTAAGCTCAACCACAAGGCGAGTTGTGTCCTATGTTACATTTACAATTACACAACTTGTATCATACTTCATTATCTCAAGTCTTATTACTTTTCAATGAGCACACAAGCCAAATAATTTAATTTTTTTAAATAAGACTATTACAAGAAAGATAAAAGAAAAACTTCAACCTTTATTTCTTGAATTAAAAAAGGGATCCATCCTTGAAATTCAAATAATAAAAATAGAGTACATAACTCAAAAATAAAATTCAACGAAAGGCTTAATAAATCAAAAGTGGGCAACATGCTCTTATATTAGAAAAAGATTCTAATCATCCATGATCTTCATATTTAATTCCTTGAAAAACATTAAAGGGAGAAGTGAGCACATAGCCCAATGAATCATTCATCAAACTACTAATCTACTAATTCAAATCAAAAGTACATCCAATTTCAATCACTTACAAGCATTAAGTGGGTCAAACAATGTTTTGTTAGAGTTCTATATTTAAACAAAAGGGGTTTTAAACCCTTGATGTTCTTTATTAAAATACTCCTATACTGGGATGGAATGACAATTCATCTTGTCACATTCCATTGAAAATAAGGATCACATATTGTAACACCCCGATCTTCAATCAGACCTCCCAATACGTGTTATGGGTCGTCGTCCGTTGAGAATCAGAATGCTACTTAAAATTTTCTTTCTGTCAAAACTCTTTTCCTTCAAAATCAAGTTCATAAATCATTTTCGATGAAATGTTTGAAATTAAGTTTCACATAAAATAAAGGATCAATATAATTTCATACTAGTTTCACTAGATTTTCACAATTAGATAAAACAAACTAAAATCAGGAATTAGAAATCATAAATCGTTAATCACAAAGTACAATTTACGCAGCAGAATAATTTCAAATAAACTTTTATTTAAAATAATAAATGTTAAATATACATGTAATATTGATTAATATTATGATTGCTAAAATTAAAAACAAAATAAATAAATGTAAAACAATGATATTAAGTCCAAGTGAAAATATACATTCAGTTCGATTACAATTTAAAACAAACAAGTTAGAACATCTAATCCTCCTATCTTGGATAACCTCCCCCATGAGGTTTCCAATCCAAAGTGAGGGCCTTCTGATGTAGGTTACAGTACTCTACGTCCATGTGTACCTCAAAAATAAAATGGGAGTGAGCTCGAAAGCTCAGTAGATTATTCTTACACATCACACACATTATACACACCCAATCCAAAACATTACTAACACTTTCAAACATTAGGTGTTTCAAACATTTATTTGGTTTTGGTCAAAGTCTAAGACCGAAAGAGGGTTGAGATGCCTCTCGGTATTCCCGTGATCTAATCTAATCATAATCGTAAAAAGTCTCAAATACCATCTAAAATTAGTCATATCTCAGGATTACAGTCTAAGAGAGAGTACTTCCTACGGCTCGTACCGTCTCCCAAAAACTTTGAGCTGTTGCTGTCAGCTCTAGGTTGGGAATAGCTATGATCGGCCTTGTAGCTAGCCAATCTCAAGTGGTGGCATATAAGAGATACCACTTGAATCCGCTTCAGGATCGTCAATCATACTAGTACGTGGATTCTTAATAATCCTTCGTCTTATTTTAGTCTTACAATCAAATTCAATCACACCAAGCATCACATAATACAATAGAAAATTAATCAAATAATGCATGTTATTGAAAATGACAGTTTACATGAATAAATGATGAAGTCTAAGTGCATGTTTTTCTATTCATGCATGCAATAATTAAATAATCATTCATCACACATCATTCAAACATACCGAACAATTTCGAACAATTTCCTAATAAAATTCTAATGACCTAGAACTATTCAAAAAAAGGCTTTAAATTTTAAATCCATATAATACATATGAGCAAGAAAATCACGCCCACCCAGATTTTTGAATTTTCTTCTTTCCCCGTTCATTGCTGATGTTCATTCTAAGAATGTCAATCTGCAAATAGAAAATGTATTACAATAATTATTTATAAGTTCATAACTCACATTTAATCTCATTCAAAATATTCTTAATCTTAAATAATTTCTAAAATAGTTATGAAGTCTAAATATTTATTTCAATTAATTCAGGGTTATTCCAAAATTCTAGAATTTCATATAATTAAAATAAAACAATTTTCTAAGTTCTTCAAATTTCTTAAGATGTCATTAAAAACTTTAATAATTAATTTCAAAACTTTTACAACTGATTCAAATCTAAATAAATCTATTAGATTCAAACTAATAATTTAAAAATGCTAAACTTAAATTTGGGTTCTCAAAAATAATTCTTTCATATTCAATAAATTAGATTACACTCAAATAAGATTTTTATATTTAATATGAATTAAGCTCTAAAATATTATTTTATAACTTAACAATCCATAAGTTACTCTTTTAAAATAAAGTATTCATCTTCAAAATATTAGATCTAAATTATAGATTTCTTAAATTCTAAGTTTCAAAATAAAAGTATTTCATCTTAAGATTCTTTCTTAAATAATTTGATAACTTTCAAATCTCCGAATTCCCACAATTTAATTAATTTTATTCACATCAAGTTTTCAACCAATCAAAATAACTAGATTATTATCTTCTTATATTATTCCTCATCTATTATATAAAAATTATTTCTAATTATATTAGAATTCAAACAGTGGAAATCTTTTTAATTCGGGTTTCTAAAATATTGAACCTCCTAAATTTTGATATTCATGTTTCAATATTTATTCAAAATTCACATAAATTAAAATTATATTTCTAGCATAAAAATATTTTATAAGGCTTCTTCGACATTTTTAACTATGAGGTTTAGACTCGTTCTAAATTTCATTCTTTGCATCTAAAATCAAAGAAAAATAACGTTCAAATTATCTAAAATTCAAAATCTTAAAATATACATATTTTACCTCTCTTCGTCTCTTTCACGTGAACAATGCCCACGACGGAGCTCTTTGTTGCACATTGTTCTTCACGTAGATCGCCTTAACAATATTCATCATCTTCGTTCCATCGTCACACAAATCCATACCACCCCAAATCACAATACCCCTTTAACTCATCCAAAGTCTAGCAATTCATCTTCTTCACTCAAACAACACAACAACACGCACTATTCATCTTCTTCTTCTTCTCAATCATGGTCACAAAAATTTAGCAACTCTTTTCTTCTTTTTCACCAAGATTCAATCACGTTTAACAATCATGAACACATTCAAAAATTTCAATCCACGCCCAACAACTCCAATCTTCTCTTCGTTTATCATCTTTGAATCACCCTCAACATAAAACCCCAATTTCACCCATCACGACCAGCTTGTTCTTCATCTTCCCTTCACTGCCAACAAGCAATCCCTTCATGCTTTCATGCTCAACCAAAACCCCAAACCAGCTACACACACCAGTTGCTAATACCAATCGAAATCGAACCCTAACGTGGTTCTTCGTTCGGACATGGCAATAACTAGAATTTTCTGGTTTCTTTCTTCTTGTTCAGTCATCAAACCCCCATGAAAGCCCCAAATCACATTTTCCATTTTTGCTCTTCATTTTCATTTTTGCTAAATCACCCAACATGAACTCCAAGCTAACAAAAATCAAGCTTGTTCCACCTAAAATCGCCCAACACCCAACCAAAAAAGCCCCCCAAATCCATTTTGCTCATTGTCCAAAAATAGAACATAGAAATAATCCCTCTTTCAACTTGAATATGAAAACACCCGAATCAACAATCAAACCCAGATTTTTGAACCACAATTTCAGATTTCGTTCCTCTTTGTTTTAATTATTCATAAACCAAAAATTTTACCTAATGAAATCTGATTTTTAGTTCATCTTCTTCGACTTTATAAATGTCAAACCCAAAAAAATTTATCTAAGCTTCAGATTTTTCTTCTTCTTTGGTTCTTCTTCTTCAACAACTCCAAAATCCAGACTCTGCTATTTGTTCCAATTATTCAACTGTTTCACCGCCCAATCGAAGCTTCTCAAATTTTCTAGAAATTCCTTCCAATTTCTAGGTCGCTCCTCCATTTCCAAATTTTTCTATTTTGTCTTTGTTTTTTGTTTTTTTTTTCAAATCTTAGAGAGCAAGTTTCATCATTTTTCATTTTTTTCATTTTTTTAATTAATTATTTTTTGGCCCTAAAACTTGCGAAACAATCTTTTGATGTTTATTTTTACTATTTTTTTCATTCTTTTTGCCAACATGGTTTTATTATTTATCTTTCGTGGTTAATTTATTTCATAGTTCTCTTGTCGACACGTTCGCACACATCGCACTATTTTCATTTACATTTTCAAACCATAATTCTAAGCATATATTTAAATAAAATAAGATTTTAACTCGTTCATTATTATTATGATTATTATTTTTTCTAAAACATTGTAAATTCTAAAATCCATATATTCATTTATTTATTATATTATTTTTTTTTCTAAAGCATTATTAGTTCTAAAATCTATATTTTCATTTATTTATTTTTTGTAAAAATTAGTATTTATTTCATTATCATTATTAATATTATTATCATTTTCTTTTTGTTATTTTATTTTAAATTCTTTTTTTTCTACAAAAGAATATTTTATTTTATAGTACTTGCAAGTATTTTAAAACACATCCACACATATTGATGTTACTCATCTACACCAAGTAAATGCAAAGAACACTCATAGCATCACTAAAATTACTATGATGGTACGTAGTTCTTATCTTCACTTTCTCATTTTAAATTCAAATAACCATGATACTAAATCATAATAGTTGATATCATAATTAAAATAATCAAAAAAACATGAAAAACATACATGGCATGCTTGTGGCTCTGATAAATCTGAGATTTTCGTGCAAAACCCGAGGAAAATCTAACAGTCCAAATGTAATCTGCCCGATCCGAGTACGTATGCGTGATACGAGGAAAATTCAACGGGTCCGATCTGCTGCTCTGAGATTAATATCCGAAAAATAAAAAAAAAAATCGATTAAATACTCCAAAAACTTGAAAAATTAGTTTCTAAATTCTCAAAAATTTCCAAAAAATTTTTTCCTAATCTCTATGCTTGGGGGGCACGAAATTTTGAAGAATTGGCAAGTTTTCCACAAGATGGCACCCCAAACTTGCCATTCCCTACCCTTTTGAACTCTATATAAACACCCCCCATGCTCACAATTCATCCCATCCCAAGAAACAAGAGTTGAATTGTCATCTTGTCCTCTAAGCCCCCTTATTGGCTCCTCTTCTCACTTTCTTTTTCCTCTTGTGTGTGAGAAGTTCATTGGTTTGGGAATTAGTTTTGGGTGATTCTCTTGGTGTTTGAGCTTTGCGAACCATTGCTTCAACTTTGGGGAGAAAGCAACACAAGGTGGAAGTGATTTCTCTTACACCCCTCTTTCTTATTCAAAGTTCTAGCATGTTCATTGATTGTTTGATTTTTGAAATCATGAATAATTTCAGTTTAAGCATGCAAAAACATTTTTCAATTTTAGATTTGATTCATATTTGAATTTATGCATGCATATTAATCATGTCATGCCTAGTATCATGTTTAGGTTTTATTTCAATATCTGATGCATGATTTTGAGTGTTTCATGATTGAATTTTCAGTTTGATTATATGCTGAATTTATTTATTTTAGTTTCATGTTCTGAAATTTATTTTATGATTCTAGAATATGTGACTTAACAAAGATGATAGTGATAATAACCACGTACCATCATAGCACACATGTGGGTTGCTATGGATGTTCTTTTCATATGATTAGTTCATATGGTTTTAAGACCAAAATGCCTGGGTGGTGGGTAATGTCCCTTGAAGTCCAAAAGTCGAATGAAATTGGCTAAGAAAAGTCATATTTCACTTTAAGGAGGTACTTTGTTAAGAACATCAAGGGCTTCAAAAACCCTTTTGGTCTAAAATCTCAATTTTAAACAAATGGATACTTGAAACGCCTAATGTTTCCAAGTGTTTGAATTATGGATGTGCTATTGTTTTGAGTTTGAAAAATGGTTGTTTGATAAAGATCCACTGAGCTATGTGTTCACCCCTTTCTCTCTTATTTTTTTAGGAAATTAAATCATGAAGGCTATGGAAATTAGATAGTTTTTGTTTTAGCAAGTTTCTATTTTCTTAAAAGTTTCCTTTCAATGTAAGGGCATGTTACCCAATTTTGATTAAGACTTCCGCTGAAAGTTAGTATTTCTATTTTGAGATTATTGATCAATGATGTACTAGTTTACATTACAAAGTTATGTACTTTTTTTATTAATAAAGAAGTTGAATTTTTCTTTACCTTTAATTGCCTTGATTTTATTAAATGTGAATTTGTACTATTGAATTTATTCTAGGGCATGTGGTATTGAAAAATAGAAAGTTAAGTGTATGTCACTTATAAAGTAATATGACCCAACCCGCCAATTGGTTAAGTCCATGTCAAATAATGGTGGTTGTCCAAAACTCAAGGAATGTGGGGGTTGGGGTATTAAAAATGTGGTATCAGAGCCTAGGCTTTAGGTGACTTGGGCTAAAAATAGAAAATTAAGCCTAAACATGTGTTGATTAGGCTAAAAAATAGAAAGTCAAACATTAGTTACTTGACAAAGAATTAAAATGTAACATCTCAAAAAATTCATACAAAATTTTTATTTTTACTTAAAAAAATTATACAGAATTGACGAATGAGAATTTTGACAAGTCATAGTTGACCAAAATGAGAAATAAAAATCAATTTAGTGGATTTTTGAAAGAAAAAATATGATTATAATGCAAATAATGGGATATCATAGTAAAAAATACAAGGATATGTGCAATTTTTTATGAAAGTCAATTGGGGTCGAGATTTGGGAAAAAATCCAAAAAGAAAGCAAGAAATTCGCTTGAAAAATAAAAAACAAACTCAAAATGTTGTGAACCGTAGATCTGGAATTTGGTTCATCATCCTACAGCCAAGATCAGGTTTGCATGTATGCATGAGAGCACCGAATCAGCCAGATCGACTGGCTAGCGATCCAAGTATGTGATTCGAGGAAGATTGTGTGGTCTATATGGAATTCGTTGATCGCGAAATCGGATGTGCACACTATGATCGAGGATCATCAACAGTGAAGATCAAAGCCGCATAGTCGATCGTGAACCCGTGCTACACTCAAAGATCATCGAACAATTCAGATCGAAGTCGTTTTGGCCGATCGCGAACGTTGATGCGCTCGAGGATCATCGGACGGTCTAGATCAAAGCCATTTTGATTAAGATCACGATCGCTGATGCGCTCAAGGAAATCCAACGGTTGTGATAAAAAATTTGAATTCCTTCGATTTATCCGAGATTAATCCAACAGTGATGATCAGATCTGAATACGTGTCTCGAGGAAAATCTGAGGACCCAAAATTAAGTCAAATTATAAATTACGAAAAATACGTTAAAATTAACAAAAAATATGAAAAAATATCCAAAAATTCTGAAAAATATTTTTAAAATCCAGAAAAAATCCAAAAAATACTATTTTTGCTCCAAAAATTAGAAACTACAAAATTAGGTAGAATTGGGGTGTTTTATTCATAGGACACAAAACTTTCTATTTTCTTCTCTTGAAAAATCTATATAAACCCCCCTAGGCCCCCAATTTCATTCATTTCAAAGAATAAGAATTGAATGCTCCTCTTGTTTTCTCAAAACCTTCTTCTTGGCACCTCCCATCTTCCCTTCTTGTGTGTGTGTGAAGCTCTCGAATTAGGAAATTAAGTTGGGTGATCTTCGTGGGCACTAGTACGTGGGGGAATTGCTATCAAAATTCTGGAAGAAAACGTCACAAGGTGGAAGTGATTTCTAGAACACCCTTTTTTTTCTTATTTGAATTCATGGCATGATCATTGTTTCTGTAGTTTTCACTGAATTCAAAGATTTTCAACTTCAGTTCTAGAATTTTTAATATTTATTTCAGTATTACAGTTTTGATTCATGTTTGAGCAATCATATCATCCATGCCATGTAGTATCATGCTTAGGCTTTTAAATTAAAGTATGATGCATATTTTATGAGTGTTTCATGAATTGATTTTGTATGTTCTGAATTTTAGTTTGATTTCATATTCTAAAATTTATCTTGATATGAAAATTAAACAAAGACGATGAAGATAATAACCATGTACCATCATAGTGGTGGTCTTGGCGACACTATGAATGTTCTTTTCATATAAGTTAGGTCATATGGTTTTCAGACCTAAGTACTTGAGGGTTGTATACCACTGGTGTGTCACCATGTGTAACGGGTTGATGCTGACATGTACCACTAACGGGTTGATGCCGAGTGAGCCCTATTTACTTAGTTAAGAACATCAAGGGATTAAAGGCCTTTTGGTCTTAGACTCGACTTAAACAAATTGTTGTTTGAAACACCTAATGATTGCAAGTGTTTGAATTATGATTGTGTTATGAGTTTGAATATAAAGGATGGTTATTCAAAAATGATCTACTGGGCTATGTGTTCATTCCTTCCTATCTTATTTTTTAGGAACATGAAATCTATGAAGCAGTTGAACAGGGATAGGTCATTTTGCAAGTTTTTGCCTTATTATTCTTATTTTTAGAATTTAAGGGCATGTTGCCCATAGTTTTTTTTATATTTCTCTACTAAAAAGTATTTTGAAGACTTCTGCTATAATTATTAGTTTTTTTAAGAGTTTAGTTGTAATACCCCAGAATTTTGTCAAAAAATTTAAAATAAATAAAATAAGTTGAGTAAATTAATTTCAAAGATTTTAAGAAATTTTGGGTGCAAATTGTGGGTTGGCACATGAAATATAATAAAGTATATTAGAAATATAATATAAAATAGACAAATAAGACCTTAATTTGATAAATGATAATTAAGGTGTAACACCCCAACCCTCGTGTCATCAAGCATTGGACCATCCACCGTTTTTCTTCCTTGACGGTGGACTAAACCAAACGGCGGGTCGGGCCGGTGTTACTTTACGAGCGACACACACTCGACTTTCTA
>JAJIYU010013308.1:0-13982 GCA_030144865.1 Tinospora cordifolia
TATATATATATATATATATATATATATATATATATATATATAATATACCTAAAATATATTGAAAATATACACAAATTTATTATTTTGATGGTAAGTGAAAGAACACTCATTACAAGTCACTATATACAAGAAATATATAGAAGATATACCAAAAATATATAGAAATATACACATAATATATTTCTACAGAGATGTTGAATAATAATAATAATAAAATAGATGAATGTATACACAAAATATACATATACTATATAGATAATATACTAAAAATATATAAAAAATACACAAAAATATATAAAAATATATATATATACAGAAAATATATATAAAGTGGGGCTAAATATTTTAATTAACATTTCACCCCTAATTTTTTTATTTTTTAAAGAAGATAAGAATATTAAAAAAATAAAAAATTAAGAGTAGAGTAGTTAAATGAAAATAGTGAAATATATTTAGCTCATTTGTATATATTATGTCTATCTTTACATATATTCATCAATATAATATAATATATATGTAAATATATTCACATATTTTTGGTATATATCCCTATTTTTATAAACATTCCATCCAACACGTCGTTTCCATTTCAGCAAACTAATTTTTTGGTCAAATAAAAACCCCTTTCTCTTAATATGCTTCATTAAATGTGAAAGGAAAGTAGTTTTCTTTTTTTGGTTGCTAATTTCTCGTTTGTTTGTTGACTTCATGGGCTTTTTCGGTTTAAAATGGTAACACCACAATTTTTGACATTTTCGTAATTAAAATTTAAATATGTGTATAACATTGTAATATATGGTATTTTTATAATATATTTTTAAATACTGTATATAAGTGTATTTTTCCCAAATAAAAAAGGAGACTTCCTGCATTCAAGAGAATATTAGCCGTCCTATAAAGAAAAATAAATTAAAAAAATTCAAAATATTGCTTTCCATGTTATGATATATTAGGATTTAATAAAAATATTAATGAAATTCTCCCCCATTTGTAACCATATGGATGGTTTTGCCATGGTAAAAGAGAGATTTAAAATTCAAAAGGCTTCCAAAGAAGAATAGATTACTAATGTTAACCATATTCTAATGGATCCTATGAGATATGACCTAAATACACTAACGTGATAATTTTGACAAGTGATCACACTGATGGGTGTCGAAACCAACAAAAACAAATCTTACTCTTTTCAAGAATAGTTTTTGCAAACAATGATGATAGGGTCGAATCCACAAAGATTGGGAAAGCTATGTATTTCCTTTAGTCAAATAAAATAAAAGATTGGGGGCTTTTCATAATAAGGTAAATAAAATAAATCACAGCTAGTAGACAAGCAAAATACAATTTTAAACAAATCTATGTCAGAAAAGTATCTAGCTCAATGTATAATCTTAATATTGATTTTTCGAATTGATTATTAATGCAAATGTGACTCATTCATTCTTCAATAAATTGGTTATAGTTATTAACAAGCTCTAACAACCCGATTTCTCTTTGTTAGTTAAGTAAATAAGCTCTTTGATTAAACCTAATCAACAAACAACCCTAGCAAGTTCTTAGAGTTTAATTTGTTGATTGCATTATGTGCTGTAGACATCACCAATTCTAGCTAACAAACACGTAAGCTCAATTTATTTAAATTAGATCATGCATCTACATAACATGAATCGAATCTTGTGAATTAAACTACTGCACATTATTTTACCATTAACTATTGAAACAATCGAACAATTATAGATCCAACGCTTCAGTTGGCTATATATTGTTTCAGCGAAAGAACAATGAGCCCTATTGCATCAGTCACATGAATCAATAATATTAAAAATCACAAAGATACCCAAATATTAAAGAAGAAGAAGAAAGAAAATAACAATTAGATCTTATAATTCATGATGAATCAAACTTTGATTATCCTTCAACTAGAAAGAAGAAGTTTAGCTACACATAGTATGAAAAATAACCCAAAAAAAATATTGTCAACACCTTCTAAAATCTTCAACAGAAAGAAGAAGAACCAAAAGGGAAAAAATAATAGAAAATTAGAAACAACTCATGAGAGATTGCTCCCGTGAGTGTTTCCTTACAAAAATATTGTTTCCTAACAAAAATTTTCTAAAAAAATAAGGCAACTTGTTGTGGTAAAGTTATGCCAACTGGACAATGATTCATCTTCTAATTGTCTTATTTCTTCATTATGTATATTTGAAACAGATTTTCATTTTATCCCTACACAATATAAAACACACCATTACAACCACAAGACTCAAATATTCAAGAACAAAAATAAGAGAAACAAATATAAAATATCTGTTATTTTTGCTTCTCATCATACACCCTGGCTATTACCCCATCATTTTCCATCTTCATGTACATCTTGGCCGGCTACTTTGCTTCTACCATTTCCTCCATTGATATTCCAAGGTGAGCCAGCACGAATAAGGTAAGAAAACTCTCTCGGACAACTCATAATCACCTTTGGAAGGCACCATTCTATGCTAATCACCATCATACCACTTTATCCATGCCCTTTCTTCATTAATCCTTCTTCCCTCTATCATTTTTCACTCAAGGAACTTGTAGGAACATCTCAAATCCCGAGCCCTTATGACAACCCAACACAACACTAGAAACCATGCTTCAAAACCACAAAAAACACCACTTACAAATAAACTCTCTCTATGCCGTTTTCTTTCTTCAACTCTTGCCTACGTTTAGACTAAGAAATAGGCCAAGAGAGATCACTCCAAAATGTCCAAGAAACTCCCAGCAAGATTTATTAAAAAATTCAAATGAAAAGCCCCAACAAAATTCGTTGAAAAATTTAAATACATTTCTTAGTCCGTGGTGCATTTCGAAGTGAATTGGGAACAAACAAAAGGAACTTTGTGTTCGATTGATTACTATTTAATTATACTTGTTATATATAAGAAAAATCAATTATGTTTGCATGTAGGCATGTAATAGTATAGTTTATATACATTTTTTTTTATATAGATTACAAATAAATGATTTCATTTGAAAATTTATTTTGAAACACCAATCTACATAAATAAAGTTTAGTATCTAAAAATAGAACAATGGATTATATATATATATATTGAAATTGTATAAAAATGTTAGTATTGCGTGTAATTAAAAAAAATCAGAATTTAAGTGGCCAGAAATTAATGTTGAAAAAAATAAAATTATAATATAATGATACACATTAAAATTTTAGAATACATGAGATAAATATAAAATATACATTATATAGAGCTTAAAAATTAAATAATACTAAATAAATAGAAAATTTTCAGAAAAAAATAAATATTTTTAGAGTGTAAAAGTGGCATATAAAAATAATTAAAAATTATTTAAAAATATAATAAAAATATTCATATATATTATTGCCTTGTTCAAAAATAAAACTCATAATGCATTAGAATTACATTGTGGGTAAAAATATTGAGGTAAACTGTAAAAATCGGAAACAAAATAGAGGTGGAAAATAAGAATTTTAGATTGCTGAAATTAATATAAAATAATAAAATTTTATAAAAAATACTAGTACACATAAATAAAGATTTTATGTGATTTTATGTGTTTATAATAAGCATTAGGTACAAATATCATGCAAAAATGTGAATGATATTTTTTCACTATATTTTTAGAATGTAAATTAATCATATATTGATCAATAAAAACTATTTGTAATAATTTATATTAGTGAAAAATAATATTGGCTAAGTCTATGGTAGAAAATTAGTGTACTGATTGCAATACACTAGAAACAATAGTAGTGTCTTATTATGAAAAAAAATTGTATTCAGTTATAAAATTTTAAAGAAATTAAGTCTGAAATATTAAACTTATTATAAATTATTAAAAAATAATATTTTATATAATTTAGGTTGATATCTCGAATAGATTTTGAACAAATACGAATTTCGAGGCATAAGAATGCCAGCACAAGTGGAAATAATTTTTGTTTCTCATGTATCATAAAGATTGAAATTTCTGATCAGAAATTTCAATCTTTATGATACATGAGAAACAGAAATTATTTCCACTTGTGCTGGCATTCTTATGCCTCAAAATTCGTATTTGTTCAAAATCTATATCATGATATAGTTAAGTATTCCTTTATTTGAATTCTGAGATGGGATTCATGCTAGTATAACTCTCAATTTATATATGTTTTTGTGCACGAAAGTTTGAATTACTGGTAGCATGTTAAGGTTTTATATATACTCCATGTTATTTCAAGAATGAAGAAACTTCCCTTATGATTGATTTATACATTGATAGGATGTGAGCATGAAAACTAATAACTTAGTTATGGTATGATTTCTATTAAATTAAGGACGATTAAGAGATTAACTATGTATCGACGTGGAATATCCGTATTTGATTACTATAGGTATTGTCTCTGGTTGATAGTACGCTCACCATGGCGACTTTGTATTTGACCACCTTTGATCATTCTTTGATTGAAATAGGCTAAGTTATGGTCATGGACTTGTGTAGTACACTTTTGTGTATAACTACTACGTAGTTTTGTTTAGGGTACATTAGCAAAATATCCCCGCTTTAGGGATGTCTCTAATAGTTGATGCCTTTTAAAATGTATCATTAGGGGTTAATGTTTGCTCTAGAAGGTATCTTGAACTATACCCCAAATTGATGAATGTCTCATCTAAACAAAAGAAAAATACCGAGGATTTTTCTTTTGGTCTTGATGCCACCCTTAAACTAATGAAAGTATATGTATATTAGTGTTTTAGTCCTTATAATGCGTGAGATGTGTGTGAGATGATTTATTGGTCTACTCCGAGCTCACACTTCATTATATTTGAAGCACTTATTGAGCCAGATGAACATCAAATTTTGATGGAGTTTTATTTCTTAGCTTAGACTTTTTTGGCCAATGGGCCCTAAGTCTTTATTAGGGTACTTATTGTCCCTTTTATTTCCAAACTTATATAAAGGTCTTCAAGCTTGAGTTTTTAGGTATTATGTAACTTGAATATTGCCTGATCATTTAAATTTCACTTTTCGCTTTACACAATGTTATCCTTTGTTATTTAGTGAAACTATTTATCTTAGAACTCAAATGATGAAATGATTATGTAACATGCTCGACCTTTGATTAACCTCACCATTATTATTAAATGTTCATTTATTTCTTTGTATTTCTTGCACTCAAGAGCATTTATATAATTTTTACTTTGGTGGGGTTAGCTAACTAGAGGTCAAGATGTTACAACACATACTATATTGATAACTGCCTTTTATGAGATTATATGACATATTCATTTACATATCATTTTACCTACTCATGCACCATATGCTATTTGATTTTGGTGGGGTTGCATGGATTAAGTTATATTTTGATTTCACTGCTCATTGAACGTGTTGTTAATCTTGAACTCACTATGGTATCTAAATTTTATCCTTAAGGTCCTTAAGTTGTAGATAAGGTCAAGATTATTACTATAGCAAAGGCCCTCTCTGACACCGCTTTTTGTTAGGTTGGTCAGTTGTTTAATTTTAGTTGTATAAACTATGTAAGGCAAATATATTTTGAAGTTGATGTATAATTACATATAATGTTTTCGCTAAGCAAACTTGTAATAATTTTACTTTTATTGTAATTAGATATGTTTTGCTTCCATACGTTATTTTTTGTGTATGCTCTGATGGTATACATCAGATGATATGATTGAAGGCTTAAAAAAGGCAAAAAACAAAAAAAAACAAAAACGGGTATTTCATCTTCTTTGACCAAATCATCAAAACGCCATCAGATCTCAATAAATAAATAAGGGTGAAGTCAATGGAGAGCAATCAAAGTCGTCATTTGGCGACTTTGATGGCCTATAACAACTTAGGGCATCCAGAATACAGGAACATTAAGCATTTACGTAGCGCTCAATAGCCCTGCTCTGCGTTAGACGCTCATTATTGAATATCTGACGCAGATTATAAACATTGAAGGTTCAGTTTAGACTGACACCCATTTTTTTTTTTTTTTTCTGGCATCTTTATCCTTTGAGTGTCAATCTTTCCAACCTTATTTATAATAAATAATATAAATTTCCTGAGCATTATATATAGAAAATACAATTGCAACACTTATATTAACATTACCCTTTTTATATTTTAATGTCTATTTAGTTGATTAAAAAAATAATGATTATATCACACTTGAAACAGTAATTAAATATCTCAAAATTGATCAAATAAATCTTTTACTCTGTTCATCTGCAGCATGGTCTTATTCTCTTATTTAATACAGGCAGACCGGCATTTGCGCCGTCTTTCCCCACCAACCCTCCCCCCCATTAATGACTCCATACCTGTGCATCACATAAGCCTCCTAATCATCATCACACATATGATCATCAACCACTTAACTAATCGAATAACCTCTTTCCAATCATGATGAGTTAATTCATGGCGCTTCTTCCCACCTGTTCTTATTGAGTTCCTCTGCGACAACCCTGAACGGAACATGGCTGCAGCTATGCTTCTTGCTCCTTTCCTAAACCCCGCTCTTCTTCTACTTCTCTTCCAATTTTGCAACGCAACAGACACAATCACACCTACCCGGTTCATCAAAGATGGAGAAACACTGGTCTCCAATGGCGAAACTTTCGCTCTGGGCTTCTTCAGTCCCGGCAATTCTCCTAGCCGATACGTCGGAATTTGGTATAACAAAGTTCCTGAACAAACAGTAGTTTGGGTCGCAAACAGAGACAACCCAATTACAAATTCTTCTGGAGTTCTCAAGATTGATCACCACGGAAATCTATCCATCTTCAGTGGAAACACATCACTACCCATATGGTCATCATCATCAAATCCATTAAGAAACAGTTCTACAACTACTAGTTCACCAACCTTGAAGCTATTGGATTCAGGTAATCTCGTATTACTTCGAGAAGATACAGGGATTATTTTATGGCAAAGCTTTGATTATCCGACGGATACTTTTCTTGCTGGCATGAAACTTGGGTCAAGTCCAAAAACCGGTTTGAATTGGTCATTAACATCATGGAAATCTCCTGAAGATCCCGGAACAGGTGAGTTCACGTTCAGTCTCGACCGCACTGGGTTGCCGGAGTTTTTTCTCAGGCGAGGGCCGAAACTAGTATGGAGAACTGGGCATTGGAATGGAAGAGCTTGGAGTGGTGTACCCGAAATGACAAGAAATTTCATCTTCAATTACAGTTTTGTTAACGACTCAGGTGAGATTTACATAACTTATACTATGTACAACTCATCAATCTTGTCGAGATTCTACTTGGACGACTCAGGCGTTGTAAGCAGATCGACATGGGTGGAAAGTGTTCATAGATGGAACAATTTTTGGTCAGCTCCAAAGGATAGTTGTGATAATTATGGGGAGTGTGGAGCGTTTGGCAGTTGTAATTCTAATAATAATGCTTTGGTTTGTTCATGTCTTCCTGGGTTTGGGCCTAAATCTCCTAGAGATTGGTACTTGAGAGATGGATCACAAGGGTGTGTGAGGGAAAGACAGGTTGGGTGTGGCAATGGTGATGGGTTTTTGAAGATGGTGAGGTTAAAAACGCCCGATGCTTCAAATTCTAGAGTTAATATGAGTTTGGGACTTAAAGATTGTGAGATGGAATGCAGGAAGAACTGTTCTTGTACTGGGTTTGCTAGCGCTGATGTTAATGGACACGGAAGTGGGTGCCTGGCTTGGTTTGGGGATTTGACTGATATAAGAGAGTACGCGGATGGAGGACAAGATTTGTACGTTAGAGTTGATGCCATTACATTAGGTAAGTCTTAATGTAGTGTTTAAATTAACTTTTTCCCCTTTTTCGTAGCAGTTCTGAAGATTTTTAGAGCTTGTTTTGCGGGAATTTAATTTGTGTTTTGTGATTAACAGTTTTTCTAACATCTAGCTAGAATGATTATTTCAGCAGAAAATGCAAAGAGAAAATCAAAGGGATTTTCCAAAAAGAAGAAGATGGTGATCATGTCTGTGGCTATTGCTGTTGGAGTGCTAATCTTGATCTCAGTTATATACTGGCCATTGAGGAAAACAAAGAGAAGGGGTAAGAAAAGCCATATTTTCTTCTATCTTAATTAATTAGTTAATGAAGAAGGGGAAGGCAAAGATCATTTATTTATTCGTTTTTTGTTTGCCAATTTCATCATTTTCAGGTTTGATGAAGAAAGAAAGAATTCAAAGGCTACTGTTTAATGTGTCTAATTCCGAAAGTCACCAGGGCTCACCATGTGCAAAGCACCTTGAAGAAACTAATGCAAACTTTGATTTGCCAATCTTTGATCTTGATACTATAATGGCTGCTACACAGAATTTCTCTCCTAGTAATAAGCTTGGATCAGGTGGCTTCGGTTCTGTTTACAAGGTAGGTTCGGTTGTCTCATTTTCCTATAAGCTATAAAGAGTTAGAAGAATGTTATTCATTTAAGCTAAGTTAAAATGTAAAATTCTCAGGGTAGGCTAATTGATGGGCGCGAAATAGCTGCGAAGAGACTGTCAAAAAATTCAAGGCAAGGAGTTAATGAATTCAAAAATGAAGTTCTTTTAATTGCAAAACTTCAACACAGGAATCTTGTTCAGATCTTGGGCTGCTGCGTCGAAGAAGAAGAAAAGATGTTAATTTATGAATACATGCCTAATAAAAGCTTGGATTTCTTTCTCTTCGGTGCGCTTCAGTTGATTTTAGTTTGTTCTAACACTTAGCCACTAATCGTATATTGTGTGTAGAGTTTGTAAAATTCTTTCTTTAATAATATGAGTGATCTTAAGACAGATCGAGCTAGAAGCGGATTGTTGGATTGGAGGTTGCGCTATGAGATCATTCTTGGAATAGCTCGAGGAGTCCTTTATCTTCATCAAGACTCAAGATTGAGAATTATTCACAGGGACTTGAAAGCAAGCAACATTCTATTGGATGTGGAGTTGACTCCTAAGATTTCAGATTTTGGAATGGCAAGAATATTTGGAGGCAATCAAATCCAAGCAAACACTAACAGAGTCGTCGGAACTTAGTAAGTGCCACCACAAATGCACACACAAGCAAATGTACTATTGCAATACACTTTGGTATACTAGCTTTAACTCTATCACTTGCTAGGCAATCCTAGATTTCAGTACTAATAATATTTTTCTAACTTCACTACCGAGCTTAGGTATGTGGTTTTTCTAAAAGGCCTTGGGTCTAGTAAGAGTGAGATCTTAATATATATATATATTCATATCTAATATTTGAGAAGATGTAATTTTGTTGAGTCGAATTAGGTATCATCATGTTAGATTGATGAGATTAAAGGGTTTTTGCTTGTGATTGCATTTTCTTGTAGTGGTTATATGTCTCCAGAGTATGCAATGGATGGATTATTCTCCATAAAATCCGACGTATTTAGCTTTGGGGTCTTACTATTAGAGATCATCAGTGGAACAAAGAACAGTGGCTATTACCATGAAGATCCATCAATGAATTTACTAAAGCATGTAAGTTATAATCATCTAAGTTGAAGAGTGATGAAATTGATCTTAGTTTCTTTCATCATTAAACAGGAAAGTAATGTGTAACTAGTACAGGCATGGGAGCTATGGAGAGATGGAAGAGCATTGGAACTAGTAGACCCTTCAATGGCTGATTCATATCTTGAACAAGACGTGCTCAGATGCATTCAAGTCGGAATCTTGTGTGTTCAAGAAAATGCAAAAGATAGGCCAACAATGTCAAGCGTCATCTTCATGTTAGGCAACAAAACGTCAATTCCTTCAATTAAGCAACCAGCATTTGCTGTGACTAGATATTCCACTGGCCCAGAATCATCTACTACAGGAACTGGATCTCGCTCCATAAATGAAATTTCTACTACTGTGGTCGAAGGTAGATAGAGCGGGGGTCTTTCTTCCGCTTGTTCTTGAACGCATAATAGCTCTACTCGCAGACATCTAAACAAAATTTAAAGAGGAAGATTTGATGTAAGGATCAAAAGCCTTGTGCACTTACTTGTCCAAGAAGATTCAGTTCATTATTGGAACGGTAAAATCTTCCGTTCTTTTTCCCGCTTACCATCTCAACACCAAAACTCCAAAGCTAAAAC
This sequence comes from Tinospora cordifolia, assembly GCA_030144865.1. Lineage (NCBI taxonomy): Eukaryota > Viridiplantae > Streptophyta > Magnoliopsida > Ranunculales > Menispermaceae > Tinospora > Tinospora cordifolia. The sequence goes on from JAJIYU010013308.1 coordinate 10,096, forward strand.
TTGAAGTCGTACACTTATATGCTATATTTATTTAATATTTTTCCTTTCAAACTTTAACTACCTTAAGGATTTCAAAATGATTCTAAGGTATGACTTTAATGTGAAAACAACCTTGAGGAGTAGGTTTTGTGATTTATTGCTGCTAATGGTTTTTGTGATAGAGAATCAAAATAATAAAACTCTAGTGAAAGTGCATAAGACAAGTCAATAATAAGCTCTTATTGAGAAATCTTCAAGGAAGCCTCAACTATTATTAATACACCATCAGCTTCTTCAAATCTGTTGCATCAGTGAATGGGGCATTCACATTCAAATTTTTTGCAAGTTTTTTATAAAATGAAGTTTTACATATTTTCAGTTGTCAATTAGGCAAATGATGCAAACTTCTTTTCTTTTTTATGGATCCATATAAAATATGTCCATTTCCTTTAGAAAAAAAACAGGGTGGACCTGCTCTTGGTCTTACTTTTGTGTAAAATTTCTGTTATTGATGTCATATTCATTGACTATTGCACACTATACAGTTGGTTATAGTCCTTAAAGCACCAATCTGTTTTATTATTTATTTATTTGAACATTTAAAAAAAAAACTTAAAAGGCTTGTTGAAAATCAATTTGATCAAAAAAGTAATTTTCTTTTCAAAGTGGTAAAGGGAGGAATTTACTTCGAAATCTTTTGCTATTCATCTTGCTCAATGTGGAATTTCTCCACAATTGTTATGTCTGGGCACACTTGAACAAAATGAACTTATTGAAAACCGCATCATTAAAATTGGTCTCACCATGATCTTTTATGCCAACTAACACCTTAGGTTTTGGGTTAATGCTTTTATTACAGCTACTTATTTGATAAATCAACTTTCTTCTATGTCAATGAAATGATTACATAGTATGTGTGACCTTTGGTTGACTCTGCAATTATTATTAAATGTTTATTCATCTCATTGTATTTATTACTAAATGTCTATTCATCTCATTATATTTATTACATTCGAGGCTATTTATGTAATTTAAACCTAATGCGATTAAGTGACTTGGGTATTACAGAGGGAATAAAAATATCTAGGACATAAGTTAGAGATTAAAATGTGTCAAAAAATGAAACAAGACATGGAAGAATCTTGGACTTAGAGATTATGGGCTATGTTTGGTGAATAAGCAATGATTGTAGAAGATCTTGCTACGTGATGCTTAGTTGGTATGAGATAGTTAGGTATAGAAGGTCTTAGGGGGCCTTAGTCATTGAGACATTTGTAAAATTATTTGGATATAGTAATTTCTAAATGAAAATATATGTCGTCGAACAAGAGTGGTATAAGAAACTTAAACTTAGAGGCAGGGTTGAAGCTTAAAAAGTTTCTTTCTGCTAACATAAAATTGTTAATTGCTTGAATGGTTGTTGTGTGCTTATTATGATTTTTATTTGTTGAAAATGCATGATTAAATATTCTAAACTCAAATCCTATATTCATCAGCTTTGAGAACTTGGAAACTCCACACTCAGAACTTATAAGAATAAACTTAGGTTACTTAAATAATCAAGAACCTAGAAACATTAATCTAGAGTCAGAATAGCATGAATAATTAACAAATAAATAGACAAATAAGTAAACACAGATAATGCAAATACATTAGAAAATTATGATGTAGTAGGAATAACTAGCATCACAAGTTGGAAAAACATTTTATATGAGAAAATAATTATGTGTATGCCTTGAATCCTTGAAATAAAAAAAATGATATTATAATTTTCCATTTATATTGAAGATTTTTCCTTGATGATGCTTGATTGAATTATTGGATACTAAAATGACTTTTGACTTTTAAATACTGGTTAGACCAATGAGGGATGTAGTGAGGGCAATGGGCACTGATGAGACTGGTTAGAAGAATTAGATGTCTTTGGTGCGATGGTAAAGGCTCCAGTGGAGGTAATTAAATCATCAGCAAAGATGGCAGAGATTACCTAACAGACGGAAAAATAGGTACTAAGGATTCTATCTCAAGCATAGGTTTCCCTCTCATTCCACCACAACCCCAACCGTAGGCTCAACAGGCTCCATTACAAAATGCTTCGGTGGTGTTGGACCAACTCATACCAGATGACAAGGAGCAATGAAATTTTTTGATAAAGTTTTAGAAGCTCATCTAAGTACATTCGACACTAAGGCAGATCACACGACTACATATGTATGGTTTTCTCAAATGAACAAGCATCCCAATGCTTTGAAGGCAATTGACCTCAAGAAAGTGGCTCTAGCAATGCATTAGTTTGTAGAACCAAGATATCACTGGTGGGAAATGGTCATGAATGACCTAGACACTGATGTGTCAACCATGATTTGGAAGTAATTCAAGACATTATTTTATAACAACGCTTTGAAGCAGTTACTTGGCAACTCTAGTCTGAATTCATTTGGCTAACCTAGAAGATGATGATGGTGTCAGACAAGGTTTTGTGGAGGCATCACGAGATTGAAGTGCCAATCGGGGAGTTAGAGAGAAAAGTGCAAACCAAGTACTTAGATCTCTTTACGAGGAGCACTTAATGGGGATGACTTTGACCCACATGTGAAATATGTAACATCTTTCAAATTTCGAGGATGAAATTTTCTTTAAGAGGGATAAATTATAATATCCAAAAATTTTAAAAAATAAAATAATTAATTACACAAATATTAAAATAATTTTTATAAATAAATAAATAATATAAAAACTTAGGTTTGAAAAAATTTGAACAACATGAAATAAAAAATTTAAGCTCACGAACCCTAAAGCAAAATCAAATACTTTAGAGATAAAAGTAATATACCAGCTCTCTTGGTTAGAATATTATGTTAATAACAGAGAGGTTTTAGGTTCAAGTCTTGGTAGACTATTTTTTAAAATACATTGGCAAATAAAAAAAGGTTAGATTAATAATAATCTTCAATAACGAATATAAATTGATATAGTATAATGTACATTGAATTCGATAGAGGCAAGTAGCACGTTTTTAATAGTAATCTCATCAAATTAAGCTACACCAAGAATCATGAAATTATAGATTTAGAAAATTAGCACTTTGAATAAAGCTAAAAAATTTAAATCTTCGATTTGATTTTTTATTTCAAATTCTTACAATAAAATATTAGATCTTGATAATTAATCATCAATTAATAAAAATAAAAAAGGAGACTTCCTGCATTCAAGAGAATATTAGACGACCTATAAAGAGAAATAAATTTAAAAATTGAAATATTACTTACCATGTTATGATATATTAGGATTTAATAAAAATATTTACGAAATTCTCGCCCATTTGTAACCATAAGTATGATTTGGCTATGGTAAAAGAGATATTTAAAATTCAAAAGGTTTTCAAAGAAGAATAAATTACTAATGTTTACCACATTCTAAAGGATCGTATGAAATGTGACCTAAATACGCCAAGGTGTTAATTTTGGAGAGTGATAACACCCTAGCTACTACCCCATCATTTTCCATCTTTTTGTAGATCTTGGCCAGCCACTTTGCTTCTACCATTTCCTCCATGGACAGCCCAAGGTGAGCCAGCAAGAATAACGTAAGAAAACTCTCTTAAATCACGCATGATCACCTTTGAAAGGCACCATTCTGTGAAGGGGTGTTCGTCAGTTGGGTTGGGTCGAGTTTAGGGTAAACCCGCAACTCAATTCAAACAGTTCGGGTTGAAAAAGTTCAAACCCAACTCAAACCAATTTATGGTTAAACCCAACCCAACCCAAATAGTTCGAGTTCAGTTTGGGTTGGGTCGATTTATCGGGTTGGCTCTAATTCAATATTTTTTATTATATTTTAATGTTTTTGTTACAAAAGAACTATTAAATTAAAATTTTTCTGTATATTTATTTTTAATTATATTTTAT
>JAJIYU010013309.1:0-13949 GCA_030144865.1 Tinospora cordifolia
TTAGGAATCCTTAACAATGTGCAAATTTTGAGGACGAAATTTTTCTAAGAGGTTAGGTCGTAATGCCCTAAAAATCATTTACTTAATGAAATGAGAATTTCAATATCAATTGAATGAAATTTGGGTAAGAAATGAAATTAGGTCCATTTCAGGGGCTAATTTAGAATCCAAAATTCTCATTTAGTGACCCTTAGGACCTCAAAATGACCTAAAATTTCATGAGATAACATGAACTAATCAGCTAGACAACATATCCAAAAATCAGCCCAATTGGCTAAGAATTGGGTTTTCATTTGCCTATTACCCTCTGGAGTCTAAATTTGGAAAGTAAATAAAATGAAGATCACCCTGGTCAAAAAATGGTTTAGAAATATGTATTAGTATACTATGAACAAAAAAATATAGACTAAAGTCCTTAATTCTTATTATATAAGGAGATATGAATTCATATGGACCCATGAAGGCATGACCGCCCACAAATGATCAAGTACACCCATAGCTCATACACCCCAAAATTGGTCACATGTGTGTGTATGAGTGTGCACACATGTGAAGGAACCTAATTAGAAGTTTCTAAAAGTGTAATCCATGCTCACAAGGGAACCCTAGCTGTCACACACAAGAAGAAACCAAAGAAACAAGAAGAAGGTTTCCTAAACCCAAAAACACACTATCTTGGCGCCAAATGTGAGAATTACCATCATATCCTTGAACTTCAAACCCTTGCCATCCCCTTCTGATTTTGTGCAAACCCAGCATCAGATATGAGGAGAAACCCTAATCAAAGTTGCCAAAATCGTGGCCCCCTTGTGTCTTGAAAAAATCTATATAAACCCCCTTTGTGCTCACTTTTCCTTCATCCCAAAGCAAAGAGTTAATACTTCCCTCTTTGCTTGTTCTAGCCCTCTTCTTGGCAACGTTTTCTCACCCTCTTGTGTTCTTGACTGATTTTTAGAGAGAACTTAAGATTTTAGGTTTCTTTTACATTCTTAAAGTTGCTGGTTTTTCTTGAAGTGCATAGAAGAAGGAACCTCTGCTGGATTTTCTACAAACAAGCAACTAAGGTGGATGGGATTTCTTACACTTCTACCTTACTAGTTTGAGTTTTCTAGCATGTTCATGCATCTTTTATTTTTAGTTTAGAAAGTTTATTTTCAGTTTCCTACATGTTTGATCATGATTTAGATTTTTATTATCATGTATGCATGTTTTAAGTATTCATGACACCATGCCATGCCTAGTTTTCATGCTTAGGTTTAATTTTAATTGTGATGCATGTTATGCATTATTTTCATGCTTTTTGAATGTTTTATTCTTAATTTTGCTTTTTTTTATTCATGAATATGTGAGAATTATGTTTAATACTTTGATGTTTAAAAACGACATACTATCATAGCAATCTAAGTGATACTATGGGTGTTCTTTACATATATTAAGTATATATGGGGCTCATCACTATTTGTGGATGGGTATAACCCAAAATACTTAGAATGCAGACATGAGATCCTTATTCCAATGGAATATGACAAGATGAATTGTCTTTCCATCCAAGAATAGTCTATTTTGATAAGAACATCAAGGGATTAGAACCCCTTTCAGTCTTAATGTCAACAACAACCAAAGATGTTTGAATCGCCTAATTGTTTACAAGTGTTTGAATTTGTATGTGCTTTTGATTTGAATTAGTAACTTAGTTGTTTATGGAATGATCCACTAGGCTATGTGCTCACCCTCCCTCTTATTTTTCAAGAAATTAAATCATGAAGACTACTGAATATTTGATAGGATTTTAAATTTGGAAAGTTTATATGTAAGGGCATGTTGCCCAAATTTTGATTATTTAAATTAATACTTCCTTTGAATTTTGTTTCTAATTTGAGTCATGTACTCTTTTATTATTTGAAAGTCAAATATGTATTTCTTTATTTTATTGAACAAATAAAAATTGTAGCATTTCTTTTATTCCGTTGTGATAGTCTTATTAAATTAAAGATTAAATTGTATGGGTTGTGTGCTCATTATGAATTAATAAGATTTTGGATAATTGAAACAGAATGTGATGCAAGTTGCGTACTTGTAACGTAACATGGCCCGGCCCGCCTTGTGATTAGCTAAACAATCAAGTCTCGGGGGTTGGGGTGTTACAATGGTTGCTTGTTTAGCCTAAAAATATGTCATGATTATGCATGCCATGATTATACATGTCATCGATTGGAGATGCATGCTTAGGATTGTTTGAATAATGATGCATGATTTGTGTCGGTATGATTTATGCAATGACATGCCTACCATGAAGATATGTTATTTACGATTTATTTTGAATTTATCATGCTCTTGTTTATTTAATGAAAGATTAACCAAAAATAATAACCACATACTGGCATAAGGATGAATTTTCGCCATGAGAGTTCCAACTAGTATTTTTGGGATATGAATTGAGGGTTCAAATTTAACCCCTTTTTATTAATGATAAGTCAAAGGTCCGGATTTGACCTTATCCCCTAAATACAAAACACTAAAGCGTATTCCTTTCGATTTTAATGCCAACTGAAAACAAACAACTGTTTAAATCACTTAATCTTTCGAAGAGTTTGTTATGCATATTATATTTGTTTTGAAATAATGAGTTAAATCTTTAGAATAATCCATTGGGTGCATAAGATTACCCTTCCTTTCTAATATTTCAAGGAATTAAGAAATCAAGGTTACATGGATGGCAATTAGATTAGTTCTTTAGAATAATCCATTGGGTGCATAAGATTACACTTCCTTTCTAATATTTCAAGGAATTAAGAAATCAAGGTTACATGGATGGCAATTAGATTAGTTCTTTAAAAATTTCATTAAATTGTGGGTCATGTTGGCCTAAGTTATTTTATTTAAATTTTGAAGTTATCTCCATTGTAATGAACACAAAGGCTATGTACATTTGAATTATTTGAATTAATTAATAAAAGTGAATTTTATTTATTTCCTGATGTGGTTATTATTTTTCATGGAATCTACTTATACATAAATTAAGTATACAGGAAGTCTGATGGATTTGGACCGAAAGTAAAAAGAATTAATGTGATAGCACCCGCCTCCCGAGTAGCCCAAACAAAAATGGAAAGTCCAAATGTATAGGCACGTGACGATAACATGCGAGGGGACAAATCAGGCAGGGTGTTACGAAGGTCAAATCAGAGCCTAGGCTGTGGATGCCTTGGGAAAAATTAGAAAGAGTTGACTCATCATGTAAGACCTTTACTTTGATTTAATTTAGAATACCCTACTTCCTATTTTAAAATTGAAAACTATTTTGGAAAGTTTTTTTCAGAAAAAAAACATATGTTTTCAAAAGTTTTGTCTTGATACAAAGATTACGAGTTAGGCTGATAGTGGGTAAGCCTTGTCCCAAGTAAAACTAAACATTGAAAGGGAGATGGGTTATCCCGTTCTAGAAAGTCGGTTGCTAGGTAGACTTTGGTCTCATCACCCAACTGGAGGTTGTCCCACTAGCTCATATAAGTAGTTGGAATTAAATAACATACTTATTTTCTACAGGAAAGCTAGGAGGTGGTATTTCAGGGAAAGAAATGTACTAGAGTACAAAGGTAGTACTAGGAGTGGTACCGGAACTAGATGAGGGTTAAATCTTTCAATTAGGAATTGAGACCCTAAGTCATGGAAAAAGACCTTGGGTAGAGACTTGGGTGTTGACAAGATAGGCACTGTGGATCATGAATAAAACATTTAAGACATAACTTAAAGACTGAAAACATGTAAAAACGAAACACTTAATTGGCTAGGACATGAGATCGGGAGGATGTTGTATATCTGCTTTCTGTGTGCTATGGGATGCATAGGAATTCAGGGGTATAAAAAAATCCTAGACTCGAAGAATGATAGGCCATGATTGGCAAATGATTGGTTACTTTGGAAGAATTTGTTTTCCTATGCTTGGTTGGTATGAAACAATCAAGTAATGTGGGGTTTGGGTGTAACACCCTACCTACTGCACCCCAAGCCCATGTCATCCAACGATATATTTTCTTTCCATTTTTTTTGGTTTGCTAGGGAGGCAGGCTCGGTGTTACGTTATTCTTCTTTACTCTTTCTCTTCTCAAATCCTTGGAACTTTCTGAATAATATTAACTAATGTAATAATTCAAAAAAATAAACATTTAGATAGATTAATTCCATGTTATTAATTAATTATTTCCAAAATTCAAAGGTACATGGTCTTTGGGTTTATTACAGATAAAAATAAACTTCAACAATATCACTTGCGCCAAAATGCCCTACAATTTAACAAACTCTCAAATAAGTAATCTAAGTGTCTTCTATAAGGTCTTGATATCTCAATTTCTTGAAATATTAAAAAGAAGCGATGAGCTTGAAGCCTAGTGAATCATTCAAATATTTACATCATTATTTCAACAAATAAGACAAACATGTCAAGCACTTTCAAATATTTTGTGATTCAAATAGTTCATTATTTTTAGTTGTAATTAAGACTGAAAGGGATTAACCTCTGTGTTCTAGATCTAGGGAGAGATGGGATCATTCCTAAAAACCCAATTCACTTGGGAATCAATCCTGACATCCAGTTCTTAGTCAAAGATCCGACATGGTTGGAACACACATGAAGAAATCCTTCTTCGCATCAGTACATGGTTAGAATCTCAATTAATCTTTGATTAAGTATAAAAACATAACATTCATATAAATAAATTGAACTTAAAAAAAAATTAAACATGTGAGCATGGTAACAACATAGCATGGATCATATCATCACATAACATATATATTTATTAATGTAACCCTAAGCATGCATATTTAAAATGGCATGTATAATAATTAATCATGTATATTCAAAGCATCAAATACATGCAAGCCTTATTTAAATCAAAATAATAAAGTAAAAGTTGAAAACATCTCCACCTCAAATAGCAACTCCTTTTTGAGCCTTCAATTGAATCTCTTTCAGATCTCTCCAATTGTTAGCATAGAAATTTGTGCAGCACTTCATTATTACTACCCCAATTGCTATTTAGAACAGCTAAAGAAAGAAAAAAGATGCCAAGAGGGAAGCTGAAAGAGTAAGAAGGACTTGTGTAATACCCTGAAAACTCTATATTTAATTAAATGAAATTCAAGATCAATTTAGTGAAATTGGGTGCAAAATGAAACTAGGCTCATTTTAGGGCTAAATTCGGCAGGTTTTCGAAAGTCTCATTTGGCGACCTTTAGGGATCCAAAACAACTTGAAATGAAGTAAGGTGACATGAATCAACTAATTGGACAACATATCAAAAAATTAGAACAATTGGTCGAGGTTAGGGTTTTTATTTGCCAAATGCCCTTCAAGGGGTCCAAATTAGAAAGAATTGTCATATAGGGTACTTCGAGAAGATCAAAATGACCCAAAACGAAAAGGAATGACATAAACTAACAAAATGGATGAAATATCCAAAAATCAGAACAATTGGCCAAGATTTTGATTTTCATTTGCGTAGTGACCTCAGTAGGTCTTAAATAAGAAAAGTTTTTGAAGAAAAATCACTTAGGGCCGAACCATACCTTAAAATTTGCATTAGGTTCATGTGATTCCAAAACTATAGGATATAAATCATAATTTCATTTAAATAAGGACATATTAATTTTTATTTGATTTTTGTGAACCCATGAAGTCATGGCCACCCCCATTTGATTATGTACACTCACATCCACTTAAGCCAAAATCGGCCCAACCACGTACATGTGTGTATGCACACATGTGAGCAACCCTATTTAGATGGTTTCTTAGAACCAAGATGAGCATCTTTGACTATTATATGGTGTCCCCTCAAATTTGATATTGTAAACCCATGCTTGATGTCCAAGAAATAAGAAAATGAAAAAGTATTCCTTGTGTATTTGTGTGATGAGCAAGCAAGGAAACCAAAAAGGAAAGTTGCAATGAGCACATAGGGGATGTCCCATTTGAATTAGAATATGACTTAAACCTCTTTTGTGCTCACACATAGTTAGGAAATAAGATTGTACTCATATCTTTTGAATTAGAAAGTCATAGTGGTTACACTTGCCAACCATGAGCACACTTGCCCTCTTCATGCACACCATCCCCTTTATGTATAGAAACTTGCCCAAATTTTTGTGAGCTGCCCAAGGCTGCTCTAGGATGTCCCATATGCTCTTATGAACATCTATATAAACCCCCCTTGCTCACTTTCATCTCATCCCAAAGCAAAAAGTTGGTACTTTCCTCTTTGTTTGTTATTGCCCTCTTCTTGGCACCTCTTTTCACCTTCTTTTCTCTCTTGTGTGATGAGTTCTTATTTCAGTATTTTTGAGAGTTTTTGAAGTAGTTTTTGTTGGTGATTAAAATTTCTTGAAGTTTTAAAAGTGGTAGATAAGGGGAACCACCTCTGTCGAATTCAAAAGAAACTCGGATTAAGGTGGAAGGAATTTCTAGAACTCCTTCTTTACTACTTCAAGTCTTTAGTATATCCATGTTTGTTTTTAGTTGTTTGAAACATGTTTGATCAAGTTTTATTTTTAATTTAACATGTTTTCATGTTTTAATTCATACATGATAGCATAACATGCTTATAAACCATGCTTAGGCTTATTTTTGAATTTTCAAGCATGTCGTGTATGTTTTTCGTGTACTCTTGATTATTTAAATTTTGATATTAACTATTATAATCTTGTTTCATATTTATTTGAAATTAAATATGAGAAAGTGAAGATAAAAACCACGTACCATCATAGTAGTCTGAGTGATGCTATGGGTGTTCTTTGCATATACTTAATGTATATGAGTGACATCACTAAGTGTGGATGTGTTTTAACATACTTGGAATGTGGACATGTGATCCTAATTTTCAATGGAATGTAACAAGATAAATTGTTATTCCATCCCAGAATAGGAGTTTAATGAAGAACATAAGGGATTAAAAGCCTCTTTTGGTAAAATATACAATACTAACAAAATATTGTTTGAAACGCGTAATGCTTGTAAGTGATTAAAATTGGATGTACTTTTGATTTGAATTAGTAAATTAGTAGTTTGATGAATGATCTACTGGGCTATGTGCTCACCCATTCCTTCTATTTTTCAGGAAATCGAATTACATGAAGACTATGAATTTTTGAAAGTCTACTTTTAAAATTTTCATATTGTAAGGGTATATGTCTCAAATTTTGAATAAATACTTATGCTGAATTTTTATTTTAAATTTTAGAGTTATGTATTTTTTCTTTTGATTATATGAATTCAATAATGTATTTCATTATTTTATAAATAAAGAGTTTGAAGTTTTTCTTTATTCACTTGTATTGTCTTGTCAAAAAGTAAACTCAATGGAAGAATATTTATGAGTATTTCAATTAGTGTTAGAATAAAGGAATTGAGATGCAAGTTATGTACTTGTCAATGTAACACAGAACCCAACCTGCCTTGTGGTTGAGCTTAAACCTGTCGCTTGGGGGTTTGGGTGTTACAACTTGTTACTTCTTGTTGGGATGAAGAGAATAGGAGCCCAGACAGTATTTATATAGAGTTCAAATAGGTGAGAATTGGCAAGTTTGGGGTATTCCATCATAGGAAACTTACTACTTCTTAATTCTTGCGCATAGCAAATAGTAATTTAGGGTTTGGGGACTTTTCAATTCCTTTTGGCGGGCGCAATATTTTAGAAAAGCGTCGTGTTACCGTGGTATTCCCATTCAAGTACTGCGGTACTAGGTTGGAAAATACTTCTAATTCATTTCTTGCACACACAAGCCTACTTCTTTTTGTTTTTTGATTTTTTTTATCGTACTATCGCGGTACCCCAAGCCCAGTACTGCAATATTGCAATTCTCCCTTTTTTTTCAAATTTACGCCACAGTAACGCCTGCAATTAACGTGATAATAACACATCATCTTTTTTTATTATTTATTTCTATTTTCCTTGTTTCTATTATTTGTGATTTGCACCATATGTATATATATATATATCTTTCTATTAATTTCATTTCTCATTTTGGCTACTTATACATAAAATCTTATATTCTCTAAAATTTTGAAGGATCAATTCTTCTTTATTTAATTTATTTAATCGAGTTTCATACAAAATTCTAGGTTATTACAACTAACCCCCCCCCCCTTAAAAGAAATTTCGTCCTCGAAATTTGCACTAATCCATTCAGGCGTAGTTTGTCACGCGTTTCTAGCAAAAATGTCTAGGTACTTAGCCATCATCTCGCTTTGTAGCTCCCAAGTGGCCTCTTCTACTCCATGATGTTTCCAGAGAACTTTGACCAAGAGAATGTCCTTCGTTATTAGGATTTGCACCTTACAATCGAACATCCTAACTGCTGCTTCTTCATAAGTGGCATCATCTTGGATGTTTACCTCCTCCCAATGGATAATGTGAGAGGGATTGGTTCATACTTCCTCAATATCAACACATGGAACACATTGTGTATTAAGGACATTCAGTTTGGTAAGTCCAACTCGTAGGCGCATTCTCCAATCCTTCTAATTATCTCAAATAGGTCAATGAATCTAGGCAATAGTTTCCCTTTATATTCAAACTACTTAACTCCTTTCTAAAGGGTAATTCTTAGAAACACCTTATTGCTTAGTTGAAACTCTAAGGGTTTTCTCCTTTTGTCAGCATAACTCTTTTGTCTATTCTATGTCGTGGCCGATCTCTTTTGTATCTGTTTTGTTTGACTATTCATCTCCTACACTAGATTTGACACAGTAAGCACATGATCCTCAAGTTTAGCCCAACAAGTTGGTAATCTACAAGACTTCCCATAAAGAGGTTCATTCGGAGCCATCTTTATACTTGTCTGATAACTATTGTTATTGGCAAACTCCACCAGGTGAAGGTACTTACTCTAGTTGCCCTTAAAATCAAGGTCACAATACCTTAGCATGTCTTCTAGTGTCTGAATGACTCTCTCAAATTAACCATCAATTTGAGGATCGAAAGTAGTGTTCATGGTGAGCCTGGTGCCCAATAGACTCTACTAGAACTGTGATGTGAAGTTTTACTATCTCCTTCACATAGAGTTTTTCCAAGTTACTGAGTTGGTATGTGGATCCAATGGGAAAGAAATGGGCCACTTTGGTGAGACGATCCACAATTATCCATCTTCTCCTTTTAGGTTCTGGGGTAATCCGCTAATAAAGTCCATAGCAACGTTATCCCACTTCTGTTTACGGATTTTGAGTGGTTGTAACATTCCAAAGGGTTTTTTATGCTTTGCCTTCACTTGTTGACAGGTTAAGTACTTGGAGACATATTTAGCTACATCTTTCTTCATTTTTCACCATCAGTAGGTCTTTTTGAAGTTTTGATACATCTTCTCACTGTCTGGATGCATCATATACTTGGGCTGATGGGTTTTGCCTAGTGTGGATTGCTTACTCTGTCCATTCTGAGGAACACAAATTCTATCCCCAAGTCTTAAGATATTTTTGGCATCTAATCTGAAATATGTATGCTTGCCCTGCTAAACTCCTTACAGGCTTGTGAACCACTTATCTTGCCTTTGTTAATCCCTGATCTAATGTAAAAGATTTGGTTGGCAAGTCATGTTGTAAAGATAAGCTTCGTTCTCATCTAAGTTTATGCCCAAATTGATTTTTTTAATTAATTGGTACATCTAACCCTTCTCCTCATCCTATTTGTTGAGCTTCCTACTCAAGGCATTAGCCACCACATTGGCCTTTCCTAGACGGTAGTGTAGTTGGAAATCATAGTCCCAAATGAACTCCATCCATCTTTGCTGCTTGAAGTTCAACTCCTTCTCGGTGTAGATATATTTTAGACTCTTATGATCTAAAAATAAGTCAAACTTCTCACCGTAAGGGTAGTGTCTCCAAATCTTTAAGGCAAATATGATGGCAACTAGCTCCAATTCATGGGTCGGATAGTTTTGTTCATAGATCTTTAGTTGTCTTGAGGCATATGTAATAACCTTTCCTTCTTGCATCAAGATTGCACCCAATCCATTCTGTGAGGCATCCGTATACAAAACATATTCAACACCATGTGCAAGAGTGACAAAGATGGGGGTCGAAGTCAATCTCCTCTTCAATTCTTGGAATGATTGTTCATACTTCTCATACCAATTGAACTTGACTCCTTTCCTGGTCAACTTGGTCATGGGTTGAGCCAACTTGGAGAAGTCTTGGATGAATCTTCGGTAATATACAGCCATGCCTAAAAAGCTCCTAATCTCCGTAACTGTCTTTGATTGTTTCCAATCCATGACACCTTCCACCTTCTCAAGATTGACAGAGATGCCTTTTGCTAATACTACATGGTCAAGGAACTTAACTATCTTCATCTAGAATTCACACTTGCTGAACTTGATATGTAACTAGTTTCTTCTAAGGGTCTCCAACACAATCCTCAAAGTATTCTAAGTGTTTAGTTTCTGATTTAGAGTAGATTAGGATGTCATCTTCGAATATTACCACAAACTGGTCGAGGTATTGTCTAAACACTTAGTTCATCAATCCATGAACATTGTTGGGGCATTGTCTAAACACTCAATTCATCAAATCCGTCATCATATTCTCAATTATGAGTATTAGCAATACTAGTTTATTCCTCCTGTCCTCGTGATTTAATCTCATCAGATGTAGCAGCTTTGGTAGTGTATCTCTTGGATCAAGCCATTATCTACAAGTGAAAAGTATTTTAAGTATTTGTTTCCTTGCATTTTTATTTCTTCTATGTTATAATGACACTATATTCATGTCCCTAGGTTCTCGATTGTTTAGTGACCTATCAGTTCATGTTTCTAAGTTCTGTTTGAGGGTTTCAAGGCCCTCTAAGGTTGTTGGGTATAGGATTTTCGGTCTCAAAATCAAAATTCATGTGATATATATATACACATATCACATGCATTCCATTTATTCAATCATTTAGTCATGCAAGTTCATGCTACCATAGCTGAATTCCAAGTTTCCATCTATGCCTCCAATTTTGAGCATCCCGTACTACCCTTGCCCATTAAGAAAAACTTCCACTCAAAGATTTCACTACACCCAACCAATTTCGCAAATGTCTCGATAACTAAGGTTTCCCAAGCCACACTATACTTGACTGTTCCAAACCAGCCAAACATAGGGAAACAAGCTCTTCCAAAGTTACCCATGCCCATCATTCTTCGAGTATATGATTCCTTCATACCCTTGAATTCCTATGCATCCCATATTACAAAGAAACCATAGATACATGATCTTCCCGATCTCGTGTCCTAACCAATCAAGTGTTCTATTTTCACATGTTTTCAGTTTCTAACCTATGTCCTAAATGTTTTATTTATGATCCACTATGCCTTTCTTATCAACACCCATGTCCCTACCTAAGGTCTTTTTTCCTAGACCTAGGGTCTCAATTCCTGGTTGAAAGGTTCAACCCTCATCTAGCTCTTGTATCACTCGTGGTACTTCCTTTAATACTCTAGTGAGTTCCTTGCCCTTATATACCACCTCCAAGTTTTCTTATAGAAAAATAAGTGTGTTCTTCAACTCTGGTCACTTGTATGACCTAGTAGGACAACCTCTAGATTGGGCAGTGAAACCAAAGTCTGCTTAAATAACCACTCTTTCTCGGATAGGATAACCTATCTCCCTTGCAATGTTTAGCTTTGCTCAAGACAAAGCTTATCCACTATCATCTCAACTTGTAATCTTTGTTGTAACACCTCAACCCCCTAGAAACAGGTTTAAGCTCAACCACAAGGTGGGTTGGGTCCTATGTTACATTTATAAGTACACAACTTGCATCTCAATTCCTTTATTTAAACACTTATTGAAAACGTTCATGGATACATCACAATGTATTAAATTTCAATTCAATAAGGCTATACAATTAGATAAAGGAATACTTCAAACTCTTTATTTATTCAAATAAAATAAAGAAAGTTACATTCTTAAATCAAAACTTGAGTACATAACTTTCAAAACTTAAATAAAATTCAGTGAAAGTCTTAAATTCAAAATTTGGGCAACATGCCCTTAAAATAGAACTTTCAAAACTAAGAAATAATCTAATATTCATGGCCTTCATGATTCAAGTCAATTTCCTAAAAAATAAAAGGAAGGGGTGAGCATATAGCCCATTGGATCATTCATTAAACAACTAAGTTACTATTTCAAATCAATAGCACATCCAAATTCAAATACTTTCATGCATTAAGTGATTCAACCAACTTTTTGGTTGTAGTTGACGTTAAGAGTGAGAGGGGTTCTACTCCCTTGATGTTCTTAATTTAGATAACCCTCTTTAGGGTGAAAAGACATTTCTTTATCACTTTCTATTGGATGTCACATACCAAGTATCCCTTAGTTGAGCCCCGCAACCACACACTCCAAACATGTGTCAAGAACACCCATAGCACCCATACTGGTCACTATGACAGTACTTGGTTCTTATCTTCAATTTCGTATATTTAAGAATCACATAATCATAAAAGAAATTCAAAATGTAAATATCAGAATTTTAAACAACCAAGAAAGCATATAAACATTACATAGCATGTTTGATATATTGAATTAAATCCTAAACATGAATTCTAAGCATGACATGCTCTCATGAGTAATTAAAACATAAAAACATATTGAACTAAAATTAAAACATTTTAAACATGTTGAAACTAAAATAAGACATGCTGAAAATTAGAATTTAAATAAACATGAACATGCTAGAAATTTAAAATAGCAAAGTAGAGGTCTAAGAAATTTCCTCCACCTTAATTCGAGTTTCTTTGTAGAATCCGGTAGAGGTTCCCTTTATCCACGTCTTTTAGAACTTCAAGAACTTCTAATCACCAACAAAAATACTTCAACAACTCTCTAAAACACTAAAATAAGAACTTCTCACACAAGAAAGAAAAGAGAGTGAGAAGAGGTGCCAAAAAGAGTGCAAGAACAAACAAAGAAGGAAATGTCAACTCTTTGCTTTGGGATGAGATGAATGTGAGCAAGAGAAGGTATTTATAGGTGTTCATGAGCACAAGGGGGCATCTAGGGCAGCTCACCACATTTGGGCATGTTTCCAAACTCATAAGGGGTGAGAAAGGCAAGTATGTTTATGGTAGGCAAGTGTGTTCATGGTTGGCAAGTGGGCCCACTAAGGTTTCCAATTAAAGTGTGAGCAAAATCTTTAAACCTTGTTTGTTTCTTTTATGTGTGTGAACACAATTAAAGGTTTAGATTACATTCTAATCTCTCTTGGACATCCTCTATTAGTAGGAAAACATTATAACATGTTTTCATTCATAAAATCAAGTAAGTTTCTAATATGAGCACACAAAAACAAAGCTTTGGAATGTTTCTTATTTTCCTTGGATTTTCACCCTTTTTGGCTCCACATGTGAGCTTGAGGCAAGTTTTTTATTTTCTGATTTTTTTCGATGTGAAGGAATCTTTCTATATCTCTTTAATTCAGCCACCCTCATTAAACTTCTATCTTGGGTTTGTCACAAATGTGCCCACACACACACTTATGAGACATTTTATATGTAACCTAAGTATACATGATCATTTATCTTGGCACATGGAATCATTATTCATGGTTTTTATAGGTGTGGGCATAGTTGATTATTTACATGGCACATGGGATCATTCATCATAGTTTCAAATAATAGACACGTCCCATGGAGCATAGGGTAGGGTAGGGTGCACATGATCATGGTGTTCCACCCATGTGACTCACACATGTTAGGGTGGTCATGACTTTATGGGTTCACAAAAATTAAATAAAAATTAATATCTCCTTATTTATATGAAATTATGATTTATAACCTATAGTTTTGGAATCACATGAACCTAATGCACATTTTAAGGTATGATTTGGCACAAGGTGATTTTCCCTCAAAAGTTTCCTTATTTAAAACCTACTAAGGTCAATAGGCAAATGAAGATTCAAATCTTAGCCAATTGTTCT